>JAXGGA010008021.1:0-59229 GCA_038373865.1 Uloborus plumipes
AGGCACAATTCGGTCATATATCTGCTGTACTATGAGTATTCTGGAAATGCGAGAATTTTTGAATAAAATGGTGAGACAACGAAATTGGTAGAAGGAACGAACAGTGGGCTTTTTGTGGGATGCACTTCGGTTCGAAAGTTTATTGTAAGGTTCTTACAATAAACTTTCGAACCGCAGTGCATCCCCCCAAGCCCACTGTTCCTTCTACCAATTTCGTTGTCTTACCATTGTATTCAAAAATCTCCAATCGCATTTCCAGAATACTCAGCAAGTTCGATTATCGTGTCATTTACAGACCCGTCAACAAACTAACTTTTTCTAAATTAAAAGACCCCATCCAACCATTTGATCAGTGGGGCATTTATCACATAAACTGTGAATGTCAAATTGGATACGTCGGGCAGACCCGATGGGTGCTAAAATTCAGGTTAAAGGAACACGAAAATTATGTTAAAAAGAAAGAACTTTCAACGTTAACCCCTTACTTGTATGGGCTAAAATAAAGAATGCTGATCAAGACTATGATAAGGAAAGCAGAGAGCTTTATCCAGATTAGCAAAAACTTTACAAAGAAGTTAAAGTTTTATCTTTTTACGATTGATAACAATACATTTTAGAATTTTAGTTATTTGAAGTTTTTTACTGAACTAAGTTGTATGTGTTAATTATTATAACTTAAAATATATTGCATGTGTTTCTTAATGAATAACTCAGGATAATTAAATAAGTATGAAGAACAGCAAACATGAGCTCATGTACAAAAAATGAAATAAATAATCTTTGAGGTAGAAATTAAATTTTAATTGATTATACGAGGGCAATTCAGAAACTAACCTCCGGTTGATTGAAAAAAATACACCAAGTTAAGTAAAAATATTTTAATATATACATCTTACAACTACATCTTTGCACTATTTTTCGACATAGTCTCCATAACGATTGAGGCACTTATCGTATCTCTTCACAAGCTTTGAAATTCCTTCTGCGTAAAAATCACCCGCTTGTGCCTTGAGCCAGCCTGTGACCGCATCTTTGAGCTCTTCGTCGTCATCAAACTGCTGGGACCCTAGCCATTTCTAGGGCTGCGACATCGATGTCGATGTTTTGGAAACATCGATGTTTTTGTTAGAACATCGATGTTTTTACCATCGATGTTTGAGGTTCGATATTTTTCCAACATCGATGTTTTGGGTTCGATGTCGATGTTTTAGATTCCAGCAAAGAAATCCAAAGAAAAATATACGATATGCATACTTATTAAAAAGATTTCATCTTTAATCAGAAGCTGCAGTATTAACCTCATTGGGAAAAATAATTATATGATTATTATCGATGTTTTGCTCTCGATGTTTCTGAAACATCTATAATTTTTTGCCGTTTTTTAATGCCTTTTAATGATCGTTGTTTCACGTTCAATGTTTTTTTTTTTCTTCTTTCGAGGTCATTTTTTCCTTTTAGCAATAAACAATAAAAATATGCGATGAAAACGATACATCTTTCGCTATCCACTAGTTGAAATATCAACAAAATGGGATTTGTTTATTTATTTTTTCAATTATTTTCTTTTAATAACTGACGATGATTAACTGTCAATGCTTTTTAAACATCGTTGTTTTGCATTTGATACTTTTTTCAGTGATATTTTGCATTGCAGCAAAAAACAACTTTTAGAAAAATATGCGACAAAAAGTTACACAGTTAATCAACAGTTGCAGTATAAACCCTCGCTGAAAAAAGGTTCCTTAATTGACATCGATATCTCACGGTTGATGTTTTACCAGGCAACGAAAGATAATTTAATTGAGTGATATTAGGAGAGGTGCTTGTAATGGGAGTAACTGAATAACTGTATATTCAAATGTGTAAGCAATTAGAAAAAAACTATCGATGTTTTGAAACATCGATGTTTGAGAACATCGATGTTTTTTGGTCGATGTATCAATACCATCGATGTCCTTATTTTCCAACATCGATGTCTTTAAACATCGATGTTTTGCCTTCGATGTCGCACCCCTAATTTCTTCATATGCATGAAGAGGTGATAATCGCTTGGCGCCAGATCTGGGCTGTAAGGTGGATGGTTGAAAACGTCCCACTTGAAGGACTTAAGACGGGCTGTTGTTCTGCGAGCAGAGTGAGGACGGGCGTTATCGTACCCATTCACGGACAACTCCTTCACTCATAACTTTTGGTCCGTACACGGCACAAAGCTCACGATGAATAGCTGCTTCAGAGTATCCTTTGGCTGTAAAAAAACCTTATAACAGCACGCAGTTCACATTTGGCGGGATTTTCTATTGCAGCACACATTACAAACTGCCACAAAAACTAAACTAGCGCAGGTACGATGTTCACTCGACTACGGCTTGATGCCGACTGACCTGCTGAGCGTGTGAATGCACAGATGGCGCGCTACTCCCCCCACTACCCGCACTGTGACCAATCGGAGGTTAGTTTCTGAATTGCCCTCGTAGTATCAGTTCCTTTTTCAAAAAAAATCGATACAAGAAGTTTCACTATCTGCCAACTCTTAGCAAAGACATTTATTTTTTTAAAGTGAAATCGAGAAGCAATAAATTACAATTTTAAAAAGAAAACGAATTAGTAAATAACAATAGCTGCAAAATTATCTCCATGTTGGAAATTACATCAAGGATAGAGGGAAATAATTATTTCCATTGAGTAAAAACCCGAAAAAGCGACGTTTAAAAACACAAATAGATGAAGTTAAAATTGGCGAACATGTTTCAAAAGCCTAAAGCTTCCTTCTTCAGCGCCAAGCAAGAAATGGAAAGAAACAAAGTGCCGGGAGAGTTTAAATAGCAAAGGAGCAAAAGCTAGGCCAATCAGGTGTCAGCGTGTGCCGAGTCCTGATTTGGCGTTGCGTTGTCAGAAAATTTAAAAGCATGAAGTAAAATTGGCGAGATGTGTGGAACTGCAAAAGATTCGTTACAAATATTACTTAAATTTTTATGAACATGAAAGGCTTCTAAGAA
The DNA here is from genome assembly GCA_038373865.1 of Uloborus plumipes. Taxonomy (NCBI): domain Eukaryota; kingdom Metazoa; phylum Arthropoda; class Arachnida; order Araneae; family Uloboridae; genus Uloborus; species Uloborus plumipes. The sequence goes on from JAXGGA010008021.1 coordinate 2,997, forward strand.
ATCCAACTCGCCAACAGTTGGCGAGTTGGATATACAAATAGAGTCGACATTCATTGTAAAAACCCCTGCCGTTCAAACAAAATTGGTCACTGTAGCGAAAAGTCTCTGTAACATAAATGTAAAACATATTGCATGTTAATTTCGTACTGTTTAAAAACACTGGAATTACTTTTTTTAGTTCTGCGTACGTTCAACGGGTAGGAAAAGACTAACAAAATTGTAAATCAGTACAAGTTTTAGCTTACTTTCTGTAAAAGTAGAAAATAGGTGGGAAAATTCATGAAAGAACACACTGAAAAAAAAAAAACACTCAAAACAATTGAGTGGAGAAAGCACAACTTAAGGGGTTACAGTACCTTTCTAACAAATTTCTTTAATTTAAGTGAAAAAGTTAATTCTTTGAAATATTTGTTTCTGCACTTGTTTAAAAATTAATAATTTATTTTCAAACATCAAAAATTTTGAAAACTTTTTTTGAAAATTTGAAAAATGTAAGAAAATTTCAGTTTTTTTAAAACCCTAAGGCTTTTTTGTTTCTGCACTAATTTCAAAATTTCTTTTTGCGAAATGATCACAAGGAAAATCTCAACAAATCTGTGCATTCATTTTCTTATATTTTGATTAGAAAATATTTTGTGACCTTTTATGTAAAAAAATCTTAGAAAATTTTGTTCTTCGAGGTTTAACAAACTCTAAAAATTTTTGTAATTTATAAAACGCTTATTCAATGCACAGTTTTGTTAAATATATTATCCTGAGTGCAAAAAATATTGCTTTAAAGTTATATCTTTAATAGAAAAAATTCCTTAGCATTTCTAGTAACATAGAAACACTAAAAACTGATCACCGAGAAAAAGCGCTTTAAAGTTTGGCTTTTCCATTAGAACACATAGCATGTATGCCCTAAAGTCACTCATAACTTTTTAAATAATTTAGCTAGAACAATGCTGTTTTTTTCTGAGTGTTTTAAATAACTTTTACTTTTGAAATAAGCAATAAAATTTTTTTTGGTCTTTTGGTCATTTTTGAGGTACTGTAACCCCTTAATAAAAATAATTAAATACACAGAGAAATTTAAAATAGGAAAGTTGGGTTTTGAGCTGCGGAAACTGTGACCTGTCAGTCTGTCTATTGATCAGTTTTTCTGCCCCCCCTCCCCCTGCAATAACTTTTGAGTGCATAGTCCGATTCGATTTTTTTTTTTTTTTGATCGAAAGATCTCAGTGAGGACAATACACTCCCATATTCGACTTTTTGATTTGAATAATATTTCATTCAATTTCGAATTTCCGATTTTTTCCCCTGTCCTCACTTATAACTTTTGAGGGAACAAGTTCGATTCGAGCGAACAATTTTTTTTTCGAAATATCTCAGAGAAAACACCTCATTCCTGTTTGATTTTTTTATTTGAACACATTTTCATTAAATTTTGAGCATTTTTTTCTTTTTTGAAAGACCATTCTTACATACCCAGTGATGCAATTGACAAAAATGTTTAGGAGAACTCACTTTGAGTTATAGGGGACCCACCAAAAGAAAAGTGGTTTGAAAAAATTTATATTTGCAATTTTTACAATTAAAAACCCTAAATATACCCCCCCCCCATACTACAGAATTGTACGAACACTTAAAAAAATAATAATTAAAAAAAAACAGGAGGTTCAGTTGTCACCTCCTGGGCCCCTTAAACAAGGGACCTGCTTTAATCGCAAATAGTAAGATAAAATTTAATTTTGATGTGTTGTTTAAAATTGTTTTTCCTCTTTAAAAAGCTCTCTGCTTTCCATGTCATAGGCTTGATAGTAGCTTTTTGCTTTAACTCGCACAGGTAAAGTAAAAGATTATTGTAAAGCCGTCTTTCAAAAGCTTTGCAGATGACCAAAAATGGGAATCAGGTTTCCCGTTGGACGCAAATAGTGTAATCGCACCGCAGCTTCCAGTTTCATTATAACTCGCTAAAATTGGCGATTTTTCAAAAAAAAATTAGCTGACTTTAGGACCTTATATTTCGATAACGGGGGCGCGAGGGCAAAAACGCGTGCGTCCAGAAACATGTTTTACAATGCTCTTTCGATTGGTACTCATTAAAAAAAAATTCATCATTCCATGATAGAGTACTTTCCTAGTAAGCAAAAGACCGATTTCGATTTCTCGATTGGCATATTCGTAATCTATGCAAAAAAAAAAAAAAAAAACACCTCATCCAGTTTATCCCTAAAATGATAATATTTTTCAGTCTAGCGGATAGACTTTTAAGGGAAGGGAGTGATTTCGAAGACTCTCTGAATTATTTCCGTCATTTGCGCTAGAAGCATGTCATTTTTATGTCATTGTTGATTAAATCCGGATTTAGAAGTGTTTCAAGGAAGGATTTTAAATTCCGGATTGGGCACATTCGTGTTCTACGCAAAAAACTGAAAAAAAGGACACTTCACCTAGCTTTATATCTAATATTATTCTGTTTTCAGCGGATAATTTAGCGAATTAGAATAACTATATTATATTAGAATAAGAATAGAACTGCTAGCGAGAGAGCCCTTGACTCGCCTACGATTAATTAAGGTCAACTTAGACTGCATTTTTTGAACTTTAACTTTGAAACATTCGTGATTTAAACTCCGAAAAAAAATAGGAATATGGCCGCAAGCATTTACTCTTCTTAACATGACCAAAGGTTGTTAAAAACTGTATTCATGAGATTACTTTTCCGAAAATTTTGCGGCTGTGAATGCCAGAATCCCTATCAGTATGCGAATACTAAAATTTAAGATTATGTTCATAATCGTAATGCTCTTCATTCGCATCATAACGCTATTCTCCTGATTTATAAACCTGGTATATTTAGTGCTTTTACATTTTAAGTAATGAGTGACATTTTCCGCAGTATCTATATTACTGCATCAATCACCTCATCTTTAGTAAGGTTAGAAGAGCCTTATAGTATTAACCATTTATTCCCTTAACATAAATACAATTTGATTCGTAAAGAAAAAAACTCCCATAAAATTTAAAAGAAGCTAGAGAGCTCAATAAAAGGCGCACTGGGTGTTTCAAGTATGCCCCTTCACAAAATTTGTTTTCAATAAAATTTCATAGTTATTTATTCCGAAATTGTTTTAAGCATTTCTTTTTCTTTTCCGATTGTCAACTACGCTGTTTTTCAGATCGAGACAAACCAAAAGAACTTTACAATGTTATTTCGATAAAAAATAAATAAATAAAAGGAAAAAAAATATTGGGGGGGGGGGGGGGCGGAGGTCTGTTAAAATTTAGTATCCCGCGGTATTATAATTTTGATACAATAGCCTCTGGACATAAAAGGGGTATGGGTGCTGATTGTCAGAAATTAGCCCTCCCTTAGTTTTTCCTGGGTGCACCCCTGGGTCCTAGTGACTTTCAATGGCTTTCTACTGGGGTTCCCCTGTTTGACTTCTAGATAGTTAACATTTTGTTATCTAGTCATATGCAGTAATGGGGTTCCTTGAAGTAAAGGCGAAACACTAAGGGTTCAGCGGGCTAAAAAGTTTGGGAACTACTGGGTTAGAGCCACATTGACCACATTTTCACAGAAACTCGAGTTCTTTTCGCGTAAAAATAATGTCTTTTTCTTCCCTAATTTATTTCTTGAACTAAGTCCACTTTAGATTAACATCACTCTTTTCTAAGCTCAAAGAGAAAAAATCCTATAGACATTTTCAAAGAGCTTCAAAAGCAGCATTTCAGAAATTGAACACAAATCGAAAGTTTTTGTCTTTGTAAACTTCAAAGTTGTTGCAGAACCTTCAATGGCATAACTAGGTACGCGCAAGATACCTAGATACCTGCGAAGGGGGGGGGGGGTTGGAAGGGGCCCAAAAAGTTTTGAACTTTGTTTTTATCCAATATAATTAAATTTTTCCGTCTTGTCAATCTGAGTTTTAATGCTCATATTGGGTCTAGTATTCCCAAAAGTTAAAACTTCTTTCCAACGTAGAAAGAGGGGCCCAACTTACATGTGTGAACAACTAATTTTTGCTTGGTGCAAAAAATCATCCATAATAATCCGTATTCTAAACACCTCATCGTTCTCCCTACCACACTTCAACTCCCTATTCCATAGGGGCCCAGAATTAGAGGGTTTTTTTTATCGAGAGGGGGGGGGGATGGGATCCATAGGGGTTCTACCAGAGAGATATATGCTAGAAGAAACTTTTCAAGGTGAAAAAGAGCCCAGTCAACAATTTATAGGTCCTAAATCTAGTAAAAGTAATGTAAGACAGAGTACTGAGGTTTACACAACACACCAAAAACATAATACTACACAATTTCAAGAGTTTACTTAATTATTATTTAATCAAATATTATAATTAAACTAGCTGCGTGGCCCGGCGTTGCACGACTTCCTCAGAAATAAAAGCGATGTCAAGTAGCGCATGCTTAATACTCTTCCTCAATGACAAATGAAAAATTCACGGCATAATTTCACATTAGAATAGCAAAACCAAGCTGCTTATTCTGCCTACAAAATTAACAATAAAACTCTAAATGGATTAGTTATTTTCGGATTTATTAATGGGAAAAAAACCCCTACTAAAGGCAATTATTTCCGTACTGCTCGTTTTTCTTGTAAAAGTTACAATAACATCCTAAGCGAAAAATTTGTTTCAGAATTTGGATAGCAGCCAAAACATTTGTTTGCTAAAAATAATTACGTATTAGAATTTTATTCATTAACACATATTCAAAATAGTTACAAAAGAAAATAAAAAGTGATTGATTAGAATAAAAGAGAAACTAGGAAAAATTCATTCAAAGTTATAAGTGAGGAATAAAATTTCTTACCAAAAACAATTATTCCTAAACAGTTTTCTTCTTGTAAAATTAATGGAAAAATTCTGAACAAAAAAGTTGTTTTAATATTTGGATCGCAGCCAAAAACAGTTCCTGCTAAAAGCATCAATAATAATTTTATTTGTTAATACATGTTCAAAATGGCAACAGAAATAAATAAAAGTCATTAATTAGAAAAAAAGAGAAATGACAAAAAAGTTAATTGTAATTTTCTCTACATATTAAAAAAAAAGTATGCTCAAGGATATTGTGAAAGGATGTTTGTTGCTGGCCAGCGTCCAGGCTGCCCCATAGCTAGTCGATTTGGTTATAGAGCCGCCGAAGGAGGCGAGGTAGTCGCCGCAGGCGACGAATGGGGGTTGGTGAGCGAAGCGAGCAGGGTGCGGAGCCCCCTAGTATTACAGAAAAAAATACCGAACTAAAAACAATTGTTAGAACTTAATTGTAACACGTATTCAAATCGGCAGCGGAAAGAAATTAAAACCTTTGAATTGAAAAAAAAAACATTTAATTAACGTTTTAATTAATATCTCAGCTTATGCATTTAGTCTTATTGTTTTTCATGGAAAATTTCGAATCAAATGGTACCTCGTTCAATTATCTACTTTCAACGGTTTTTGAGGAGTACAAGCTTCAGACAGACAGACGCGAGCAGATTTTAATAGTATTACAAAGAAAATTATTTATGTGAAGTTTAAATCCAACGTTAAAGATGCACAAATATACAGGTAAACTGCAGACACGTGTTTCGGGGCTACAAGGAGCCTCTTTTTCAATGCAAGAAGTGTGAGCTTTAGGATGAAGAATCATCCGATAAAAGCAACACGTTCGAACAAAAGACAGTATAAATAGCAAAAACTGGATATTAACAAAACAAACAAGACAATGCTTAGAGCCGAAATTTATTACATGAAACTATCAAGAAAAAAACGTTAAGAAATAAATTTCCAGAAGATCCCATAGATCATAAACATTTTCAAAAAATGAAATCTTTTATGAATAAATTAGCAATAAATTTGCGAATAAGAAAATTATATACCGAAGCACTTGTAACACACAGAAAAAACAGCAGAAGAAAACAGAATGAAATAAAATTTTAAATTAATCAAAAATGTGAACAAAAATTGAAAAGTACAGATAAGCGACACGAAAAGCCAAAGGGCTAACAATTATAATTTATACAAACGGACGCCAAACAGCAGAAAAATAAGGAATAGCATTTATATCGTTAACTAAGTCAGAACTGTTTTTCAAAATGTGGAAAGATTCCCAAAAATCAAGATCTGATGGGTTGGGGCATTTTTGGACAATTTGAAAGGAATTAAAATCGAAAGAATGATTCTTGTCCCAACAATGTTGCGCACAAAGGTATTTATTTTCTTCAATAATTATTGAGTTAAATTTCATTTTTAAAAAAATGCCAGCCCGCACATTGCGAGGAAGATCTGAATTTTATATATCTTTTCCTCTTTTTTGCTAAACGATGAACCGCAAAGTTTATAAAAAGTCAATAGAATATTTCTTTACTCTTTTTTACCAGGAACTCACGACTTTGGATCATCACACATTCAAATGTTTTCCTGAGTACATATTTCTCTCTCTAAGAAAAGTGGAATATTTTTTTGGTAAGTGTAAAGTAGCTGTGATTTCAAAGAAAATTCATCTTTATTTTGACAAAATGTTGACTTATGATTTTAAGAGTGTCGTGGAAATGCAAAACAACTAGTATCAAAGAAATATTCATTTGCATTAAATTTTCCAATTGTATGTGCGTGTTTCTAAATGAAAGCATAGTCACATAAATTTTTATTATAAAAGCACTTCAAAGATATTCTTGAGATATTTCCTTGTAATAAACTGATAATCTTCCTTCTCGGACAAGTGTTTTCAATCCTTTTCAAGACACAACTATTTTACAAAACGACTTTAAGAATTTTAACTAGTATCAATAAAGCAACTGAGAGTAAGATATTTTTTTTTAATGAAGCTAATAATTTGTGTTTTTCTTTATTGATTTGAAAAATGGTGCTTTTCATATTGGTAGAAAAAAAAAGTTTTCCCAAACTTTTTCATTCAGTGGAGAACATGCGAATTTATATTCTTTTCCCTATTTTTCTTCTCTCTCTTTCTCTCTCTCTCTCTCTCTCTCTCCCCCCCCCTCTCTCTCTCTTTTTGAGCAATGTCAAGTTGGCTCTTTGGAGTCACCATGCTGGACATGGTCGCATACACACAGCTATTGCAATTCATCATTGCGAATAACATAATTTAATAATTAGATGTCAACAATTATTGGTTTTCTTTTTATTCTTTTTTATTTTGAAAATGATTAAGGAACTATTTTATGGAAGAAATATGTTAGCTGCATTACTTAAAAGGTGTTACCACTCTTTTTTGTGGGTTTACGTGTTCAATGTTCATGCAACCCCTAACAATGTGTTAAAGCTCCAAAATTTGTTAGGCAGTGTAAATTTTGCTACAGGAATTGGTTTTGCCCAAGCGTCCAAAAGTCATCATCTACAAGCAGAATGTATAGAAATGTTACGGGACATATTAGAAATTTACCTGATAGTTTGACTCTGAAAGATACTCTCTAAGCACCGAACTATTCTGTCGTGCTAAGCACAAAAGTCGTATCTGCACTTTTTAACAAAATTTAGTTATTACCACCAGGTGGCTCTTTGTGACGTCTTTTACCTAAATACAAACTTATATGGTCATTTGAGAACGGGAAATATTTTTCAAAAAATTCTGAAAAAGTTTCATCCGAATGAAATACATAGTGGCGCAAAACTTTAACGAGTTTTATCTCAGTTTGAGCTCGACTGCACATACCACTTTTGCGCTTAGCACGGCAGTATTAAACAATCAATAACTTCAAACACATCTTTAATAGCTGATAAGTACAGTTTGAAAAGGCTTACTGCTGAAAAGTGAGAAATTAAAATAAAAATGTTTTTTTATTGATACTTTTACTGAGGCCAGTCATTTAGGGGGCTCAGGCGGCGGGGGTCAACTGCCCCCCCCCCCGCCCCGACTTTGAGAAATCAATGTATTTATATATAAGTGGGCGTGGTTTATGTTTTCCAATGAAATTGCATTGTTTTTGGACACTTTGCCCCCCCCCCCCCGGAAAAACTCGAAATGACGGCCCTGTTTTTACTGGTTAAAATAACGAAAAATACAAATCTGGTATTATTGTTAGTTTGAAAAAGCATACAAATGTAAATGAAATTCTAAAAAAATAATAATTATAATTATAATTATATAATAACTTATAATACTGATAACAATAATAAATATATATATATATATATATTATAATAATGTTAACAATAATAATAACTAATAATAATAATAACACTGATGATGATGATAATACAGCATATATATTATTTCTCAAAATTGTTGCTTTGTAACAATGCCGTAACTTTTACAATAATTTATCAAGGTTTATCAGTAAGGTATCATTTTCAAGATTTTTTCCCCGCTTTCGGCGAAAAATAATGAGACAAATAACATTTTGGTTGTTTTGATATGAAATTCAATTTATTCTATTTTTATGACGCATTCCTTTCTGGCGTAGCATCTCGAAGGTTATTAGCGCAGTTGGTTCGAGCGTCGTTATGGTGATGAGCACTAATCTCCCTAGGATGAAAAATAATTTTTTAATGAACTTATTTTCTTCTGCGTAATTCTAATTCTACTCATTTCAGGGTTATGATCTACTTTTTTTGTCTAAATAAGGAAATGTTTTTTTTTTTTTTTACATTGCGGTGTATTTTTCAAAAAATATTTTTACAAAATAGAATTATCGATTTCAATTTATTGTTTTACTAGCTACTTGGCCCGGCTCTACACGGGATCTATCTTGAGAAAAAATGTCATGTCAAGTGACGCGTGTGTCTAAAAGTCCCGACTAAATTTAAGTCAATAATTTTCTAGAACGCAATACGAAAAATTAATCAATCGCCAAAAATTTTTTTAATCCGTCCGTTACAGAAAAACCTAAAGCAAAAGCAAGAATTTTATTCATGCTCAAAAAAATGGCAACACCTTTTTCACATTAATAATTTATTTCACCCTATTTAATTTCTTTCACGCTCGTACAGACGACTTTTATAAATCCAATTTAAAATGGATATTTTCCAAATTTAAAAATGTCCATATCTTTTTTCAGGGTGGAGATATCGATTAGTAGTTTTGAAAACCTTTGGAAGGAAACTTTCCAAAAAGGTATTTTTTTACATTCTTTCGAATGAGACCAATAGTCTGTGGGACGAAGGCAGAAAAGATGCTTAGAGACATGGTTTCGTTTGCCAACTTCGGGGACTACAAAATGTGATATTTTTCTGAATCCTTAGAGTCTACAGATGAAAAAAACACAATGTTCCCAAAAAAATATTGTCTCATTAATTTTTTACAGACCATTAAAAATACATGACAAAATAGGCGAAAATGAAATTCTAGGGGCGGATAATTACGTTAAATATCATAAAAATGTGTCTGTCTCTTTCTATATATATTTATATATATATATATATATAGATATAGATGGATAGATAGATACTTTTTGATAATCTTTTCGGTGACCTTCCTCGAATTTGCGCATGCGTCAGGTCTCAATTGATTTTATGAAACTAGGGGTGATTGTGATAAGAGAGATAAGGAATAGGAAGGAATTTTTCTTTGTTTTGTTTTGTTTTTCGTTGGATTCGTTTATTTGAGGTGTTGATCGATTCTTGTGAATCCTCTTGATGTTTTTTTTCTTTTTTTAATTTATCTTTCTTATCAGGTCTATGAAAATAAAATGATATCGGACAAGGAATTGCTGCCATCATGCATTTTCGTAATCAAGCTGTAATCGTCTGCTTTTTAAAATAGAACCGTTCAACGGTGCTAGGCGCGAGTTTCGAGGTCGGATAGTAGATAGATATTTACAAAAAAAAAAAATGTTAACAAAAATAAGTGAGCAATTTTTCAATTTAAATATAAATTTGAAAAAAGAAAATAAATACCTTTGTGTAATGAAAAAAAGCATATAAAAAATATGTTAAACGCAAATGAACAGGAAAACGGCATACACGTGTTTCAGCGTTACAAGGAACACCCTTTTCAATGCTAAAAATGTGAGTTTATGGATGATTCTTTGTCAAATTTATCAAATATTAATTCTAATTGAATTATCATGATCAGAAAAATCATTTATGCATATCTGCTGACTCAAGAGCTTCATTTAATGAATATTTTTGCACCTTCATGTACATTTTTTTGAAGAAGGAATTTTCTGGTATGCATTGAAGATGTGTTTTGCAAATTATCTAGTGCAGTAGAAATAGTGTTTCACTATTTCAATGATGTCAGTATTTATAATGTGCACTCAATGAATTATTTACCTTTTGATTCTTTTTTTTTTTTTTTTGGATTTCTGCAGGTTAAAAATATTTTTTCCTGTACTCCCCCCCCCTCTTTTTTTTTTTTTTGTTCTTCCAGCAAATTACGCACAAGATAGAAAAAGATGCCCCTATAACAGGGTTTAACTTTCTGCAGAGCTCATTGGAGCTGAGTTCCTGCACTTCGTTTCAATTGTAGCTGAATTTTTGTCGAAATTCAGGCTTTTTACGTTCAAAAATAGATTCTGAAGACTATAGGGCTCTTGCCTTTATTTTGTTAGCCCCACCCACGATTCTTGTCAATCCTCTCTTTGTTTTTTAATTTCGATTACCTGCTTGCTCTATAACCTGGTCTTTCTTTATGCTACAAAATACATTCATAGTTTATATCAGCCACAAATTTACAAACACTTATTCACTGTGAGCATACGCATGTATCACACGCAAATTTAGTATTTCATGTAAATAAATGGGTAAATACCGAGCGTAGTTGATATGATAAGTAAAGACCCAATGTGTTATTTTTCCAACCAACAGTAAGGTGTATTATAAAATATTAAAAATAAAACTGTGCATGCCAAGTTATAAAACAGTCATACAAAATTAACTTTTAAAATATCGTCTGTTAAAAAAATGCAGCAATGATAAGAAACAGAAAGGTTTAACATGAAAACAAGAAAATGAAACTTACTTTTTAATTTTTAGTGTATCGTTTGCTAATGTTTAATTTTATCATATGTGCTTCACATGGCATCAGTTATTGGTGTTGTTTATGTTCTATTGATTTTGTACGTCGGTTATTGCGATTCAGTTGTCAATAAATATGTTTTTTGTGCAGATGGCGATTGCTCGTAGATTTGTGTGTTTAGCTTTTAATCAAAGAAAAAAAAAATCTTCAGAAAATCTTAACAAATTGAACGAAAAGAGAAAGTTCTATAGATGTTAGATTTACAGAAACTAACTTTCATGTGGTTTTATTCCTGATTTATCTGATAAAGGCGTCATAAGAAAACTCTTGTCTCGTGACCGCTTGTCACTCATCCAACTCACGATCCTCCTATTCTAATCCATGTGGATACGAAACCAATTTTTCAAGCAATAATAATTTAAAGTTTAAATGCGTCTTTGCAATCGTCTTTAATCTGCGTTAATTTAATCCATCTAGAATTCAACAACAAGAGAGATTTAAACAAGAAAAGATTTGAAAAGTACTTAAGTATTTTGAAAAAGCAACATTAGTGCTAGCGTATCCAACGCTGTGGTAAAAATACTGTTAATTTAGTAAAAAAATATTTAAAAAATGATCAATGCATTGAAAATGAAATAACAGTAACAAATATAAGCCAAACGATCCTACACTGAGAAAAGTGGGCCAAAATAATTGTTAAATCAACGAATTAAAAAGCAAATCGTCTGCTAGAAAAGCATAGGCGAATAGCGCCCTCTATAGTTACTTTCCGCTCCCAATTAAGAGCAAGCGGAAATGCGGATTGATAGTTTTCGATTTTCTTTGTTATTAAATCACAAAAGATCTGAAGTAAGTATATTAAAACTTATTAATATATTTTGCAACATAAAATCGTATGGAAAAGACAAATTAAGGTAGAAAAACTGTTTATTGAAATTTTAAATTACAAATATTTTGTGCAAAAGCGCCACCTAGAGACAATTTCGGTTGTGAAAGAGCCAACTGGCTGAGGGATATAGTCCCTGTTTCAGTTACTAATTAAAACTTAATGAGACAAGCTTTGCTCGGGAACATTGGATTTTTCGATTAAGTACATCACTATTAATGGATTTCAATCAAGTTCCCTTAGTCCCCAAGATTGGTAAACGAACTTGAACGATATCGGTACTTGGCCCACAGACTACAAGATCGAAAAGATCCGATAAATATTTCGCTAGATAGAGCCATTTTGAAGCCCTTTATTCGAAATTCGAACGGATCGGTACTTTTTTCCCGCTCAAAAACCACCCTATAATCCTTTCCGGGTGCCCAAGTATCTCCCTGCCAAATGTCATGCAGATCCGACGTAAACTGTGAATTTGTATAAGGTTCACACATATGATTAATTTTTCTCAGCTGAATTTTGACCTGGATTTCCATTAAAATATTATCTTATTGTACTACTCAGTGGAAAGATTGTGAACCATAGTTGCGCTGTTGCTTTGGAATCAGGAAAAAAAAAGGTATTTATTTTAACATGGTTAATTACAGTTTTAGATTATTTCTCAAATTTATTTTCGTGTGTAAGTCACAGCTTCCCTAATAAAACTGCAAAAGTAAAACATCATTTCACTTTCTGTTAGCGAAATATAAACAAACATGCGTCACATTATTGTCTATTATTAAAAAAATAACTTTAAGAACTCGGGTTTTAAAATTTCTTGCGCGATTGTGTTTCGCACGCGGGTTATCTAGTCCTTAATAATTTTCTTCAATGTTTCCATGTTTAAGGGCTCGCGTTATTTGCATAAAATTTTAATTCAAATTTAAATATTCGTTTAATAAACATTATTTATGTATCTGAGATCTATTTTCAAAGATTAATAATATTGTGTACTTTTTCAAAGAATTCTGAATATTTTTTTTTAATATTAATTTTTATTTTTGCTCACATTTACATTAAAAAAAAAACAGAATGGAAACAATATTCATTTCTAAAAATCTGTGCATTCATTAGATTTTGCATTTGACAAAAAAATACCCAGAAATCAACAGCAATTAAAATCGACGGTATTCTTTCGTACACTTTGTTCAACATGCAGTTTAAATTGTAATAATGTATAAAACACTTATTCTGTTTACATACTTCTCCAGTTTTGTTAAATAAACACTACTAACTAAACAAAGCTTTACTTTAAATAGCTTTCCAACACCAATGACTTTAATAGATAAATCCTTAATTAATTATAAAAGTCCTTTCATAGATAAATGTCCTTAAATAGTTATAAAATTCCTGTAACAGATAAAAGTCCTTAATTAACTATAAAAGTCCTTTAATAGATAAAAGTCCTTAAGATTCAAAACCCATGGAAACACGCACACACACTCAAAGAGAACCTTATAGTAGTTGGATGCTTGTTTTTAATAGTTACATAAAGCGTTATTATCCACAGTGTGTTTACGAACTTTGCTTGAAAGTAGGATCCTTAAAGATGAGCTTCTGAAATTTTTATAGGTTCCCATTTTGGTTTATGTCCTAAAATATAAGACGTTTATAAAAATGTCATACTTATAAAATGATTTTTTAGGGATCTCTATAGAGCTTCAAAATGATAAAAGTTCAACATTTTCCCCAAAACATGATTAAATTTCGCATCAACCTGATAAATGCGTATTTTTTTTTCTTTCAATAAGTTCCAGGAGATTAGATTTCTTCTTTCACAAAGTCAATTTATATTCACCTTCAATATTAAAATTAAAATTTTTATGAACAAAATCTCCAAGCGCAAGTCTTTAACAGTTTTTACCTTGACGACAATACGTAAGAGCGTAGTGCGTGATGTATGCGAGTACAATAGGGTGGTTAAAAACATTTTTAAATTATTTATTTTATTTATTATTACTATTATTTTTTTTATTATTCCAAAACCACCCGTATTTTTTTTTAATGCATAAGATTACTGTCCTAAATTTTCAGCAATCTACTCTTAGATGAATATGGTGCTCTAACATCCTTCATTTTGACGGCATTCTCGTAATTAATCACAATTTTTAGTTTCAATTATTTCTGTTATTCAACACGCAAATATAGTGTTATCCTCATGTCATGTTCCTCAGAAATTCTACTCTTAACAAATTTAAATTGAAAAAGGTCTGTCAAGTATTGAACAAAAAACTTTCAGAGTACGGAACTGAAAGGAAACTTGAACAAGTTTGAAGTTTCAACTGTAAGCTTTCTATAAAACTATTGATAAATCTATAACAACTATTACCATTATAAACAGATAATAATTAAGTTATTATTAGACATTTAAGGTAGACCATGGAAGAAAATTCATTGGTGAACAATCGGTGCTATTCATAATGCTTGGTGGATGGCTATTCTCTTATATGCCTAAACATTTATGTTCAAATATTAACAAAAGATTCTTCTCATTAAATAATGAGAAAAAACTCAGTTGTAACAACATGGGCAGTTAAAGGCTTTTCATGGACCATTAAAATTCCTGGGAATATCGAAACCAACAAAATCAGGAGGTAAGATATTTAAAAGACTCCAGAAAGGAAAAACTGTTTTACTCTTTATGCTAACATACAGACAATGAAAAAGTTTATAAAATTCATGACTGATAATCATGCTGACATTTGACTGATTCAAGTTAATTCACTGCAAAAAATAAACTGTTTTTTACAGTATAATACTGGCAGAAGAGGTTCCAGTTTAAAACTAAAATTCACATTAATAAACTGTAAAATTAGCTATGTTTGTTTATTACTGCAAAATTAGAAATTTTAAAGGGTATTACTATGCATTTTAGAGTTTTAAACTGGAACCTCGGCTGACAGAATTATACTCTAAAAAGTATTTTTTGCAGTGTTAGAACAAAACTTCAACACACGGAACATAAAACTAAAATTGTAGTTTGGGAAATAATTTATTCTAAAAACAATTTCAGTAAAAATCAGTTTAAAAAAGCAATAAAAGAATCTTCATCAAGACCACACCTGTCACATAATTTCTTATTAAAAACAAAGGTCATGTATTTTAAACTAATAGGAGTAAGATGAATTATGTTATTTTATACTCATGCAACATGGGAGATGATGCAAAGTCATCGAAGTTGCATCTGATTTAGGTGTTAAAATAAAACTTACGGAAATAAAGGGGCATACATAAAAGGTATTAATTTGAAAATACTGTTTAAAACCAAAGTATTGTTTGGGTATTTGTCCCCTCACTTTTAATCCCCTCTCGTCGCGACTTGATAATAATGACGATAATTAACTATCAGCACTCCAAATTAAGTAATGCGAAAGGGATATATAGAAATAACTTATACATTCAAAGTAGTACAAAAATTTGAACATAAATAAAATTAACTGGACTAATCACGTAACATCTTTTAATTTTCCTCCTAAATAATACGAACACCGAATGTAAGTCATTTAATTATTATTACAAATTAATCAGGGCAAATCAAAAATTTTGAAGTTAATAATACGTAATATAAGTCTACTTCTATAGACAAAAAACTCCTTTCAACGTCATAGATGTCGTAATAATTGATTAATATTGATGTTTTCATCATTATTGCAAATACATTCACATTTCTTAAGGATATTTTAGGTTCCATTGTAAAACATCGGCATTAAAAAAACATCGATGTTAGAGAAAAGAATCAACCCGAGAACATCGATGGTAAAAACTGCGATGTTTCAACACTGTTTCGAAAACATTGACATCGATGTCACACCGTAAAATATGCAAACGCTGTCGCTGCAGCTGGGCAATTCCACGATAAGGTCAACCAGATGGTCAAATTTTCAAATATAATTTCTAAACAAACAAGGTATCATTTTAAAGGTAAAGAGTTGTATATTTTGAAATTCATGTCTAAATTTTGATAACATAAGTTTTAACTGAGTTACAAGAGGTCAAACTAAGGTCAACATCCAGAGCGTTTTCAAACTATATTTGACGACTCTCAAAGAAGCTCTGTTTTTTCCAAAATATACATACTAAAATTATGAATTAAGACGTATAACTATTTAAATATTCAATGTACAGCAGGTGATGTTGTAAAAATGTGTGAGAATGTAATTAATTTTGATTTGTGACAGAATTCCCATGGTGCACATTAAGTGTTTTACGTCCGACACCAAAATGTACGATTAATTATGCTGGGCCAATAATTTTAAAGCTACATACATCTAACTTTGTATACAAAGTAAGATCTTTGATCTCATTGATGTAACCTATTAACATTTTGTGACAAGTAAATATTTTTAATTAAAATCTAGGTGTCGGACGTAAAGAATTTTTTTACGTCCGACACCGTTTACGTCCAACACTGTTACATTCCTTATATAACGCTTGTTTACAACTGTGATTCTCCATATTTTTTGCCTTTAATTACAAAGTTAAAGTGAAACACGATTTAAAAAAAATAATTTTGACTTTACTGTGCATACATATACTTTAAATTTACTTATTAAATAGTAAATTTTGCTTCAGAATAATACTTTAAAAGTTTTTTTCTCCTCATGAGACATTTATATTAAGACAATTACAATGCATCTGAGTTGTTCTGGCAACTCTTGAATTAGTAAAAAGTTTATACACATATTATTGCTTTGAAAAAAACAGCAACCCAACTCTAAGTATTCATGTAAAGTTTTAAAGGCTAGATCATCACAACACAACCTGTATTCTGTTTCGCAAAGAGTCAGAACACATGGATTTCGTAGTTGGATTTGTACTAGTGGATGCTTACATTTTTTTTATCAGTGTTCTGATTAATATTCATATTTGCTGGCTCATGGTGGTTAATGTCATAGGAGGTACTGTGAAAAAAATCGTTTGACGCCGCGTTAAAGCAGGAAAATTGCCGGTGACAAAAGCGGAGCAATTTTCTCAAGTTGCAGAACTTTTAAATCCAAATATGCATATAAAGTATATTCCAGTAAAATATATACACATAGGTACAAAGCATTCGCATCAGGCACTGGAAAGCTGTTTCCCATATTCCAAACATTAAATCTGCTCATTTTGTCAAATCAGTTGGACACAATCAAGTTCAAAATGGTGACATATCACGTGATAACAAATTAAGAACACTACCAATATTTTCTACGTCAGAATCTGATAATTCCGGGATCGAAGAAACTGCAGATCTTGATACAGTAAACATCAATGACTGGGTTGTGGTAGCATGATGCCAAGCTTTGTCTTGGATGTATAACCAATAAATTGCAAATTATATTGTAGTATCAGTCATGCATAGTTCTAAATGCTATTTTAAATGGCCAAGAACTGAGGACAAAATATTTTACAAATTACGGGACAGTATTCGTCCTCCGATCCCAACAGGAAAAAAGGGGCAGTTTAAATTCGATGAACCCTTTTAAATGTTAAAAAATAATATGTGTGACCTAGGAATAAAAGTTAAGCTAATTTTCTTATTTAAAACTGTAATTATTGACATGTATTTACATTTAAGAACAATGCTTTAGGTCCAATTCGAAGAGTTTACGTCCGACACCGCAAATTTACGTCCGACACCAAGGTAAAAGTAGGTCCCAGTTAATTTTATTCAAAACAATATCATTAAAAAACTGTAAAATATGTTTTTATCATAAGTATACTATCGATCTTAGCTGTTTTTGAAATTAAAATGTAAGCCAATTCGCAGAGTTTCAGTAAATTTTAAGTGAATCTCCAATTTTACTATTTGTGCGTTTACGTCCGACACCAACTCTTTAAATCTTCTTAATTTCTATTTAAGAGATCTATTTTAAAAAACTAACATGATTTTTTTATTCATTTTGATGTAGCGAGTATTTTGAATACCTACTTAATCATTTCTATTCAGTTTATATTTGATAATGGAACTAAAACTAAAAAATATTTCTTCATTTTTTACGTCCGACACCATGGAATTGCCCATTTGTTTGACTGGAACAGATTGTTTTATTGTTGTTATTTCTTTTGCTTTATTTCAATTGCAAGTTGTTGATAAGGCCTAAAAACATTTTTTATTAATTTAAATCGTTAAATTAGTTTTCAAAATTTTAGAAATTATTTTTGAAACAAATATGTTAAGATTATTCATGTCAAAAACTGCTTTAAATTTCGAAACAAAGTTCCTATTTAATTAAGAACTAAAAATATTGATTTATAACCATGTAAGAATAGATTTTTATTAGTGAAAGATGATGTTAAGTTTGAAAGATGTTTGAAAGATTAAGAGTAGCCACAGAAACATGTGTGACAATTCTTAAAACAAAAAGTGGCAATGCAAGTATTAAACGTGCAGATTTCTAAAGCTTAACTTATCACGTCTCACATTTTGATATAGTTGTTGTTCGAAAAATAAATTTTGAAATTAGTGCTTGAGACGTTCTTTCGCTTGAATATATTTTCTTGATGAACAAGGGGTTCAGTAGTGTCTAAAAATAAGCAAGGAACGACTTCTTTAAAAATAGCAGGAAATTTCAGTGAAATTTTCGGTTGCTCTAACAGATGAGATTCGCTTCTAAAGACTAATTTTTACCAATTGGTTGTTAATAACCAACCAATTTTTTATTTTAATGCTAACTGCACTTATAATTGTTTTCTTTCTACTTCAAATTAAGTTTAAATAGTAATTTGCTAAATGTACATTTATACTACTACATAAGACAAAACAATCTCCAAAATTTCAGAGATTTATTAGTTGTTAAAGTTTCATATTCTTATGAACAATGTTAGGGAATGAAAATAAATGACTTAATAAATTAAATTACATATCATTGGTTAAAAAGCCAATGAAATATAATGAAGAGCTTCAATATGATAATTATTAAAACTTAGAACTTATTAGCAAATATAATTTTCTTAATTTAAAGTTGATTAAAAGTGCATAGTTCAAATTGAATATGTCATGATTTCGTTAAAAAGTGACTCAATTTATTTTTAAAAAAATGCTACTTAAAATTTAAAAAAAAATCAAGTATGTGTACTGTTGTTTTTTAAATTTTTCTTTTACAACTCTGAAATTCAACACCTCAGGGGGCGGTCAATTTCAAAATCCCAGGGCGGCCTCACATCCAAATACGCCTCTGTAGTAGTATGATCACTATCTCTAATATAGTTCTTTGTAACTCAACACAGAAATAGAACCTCTTATGGCTACGATGAAGAATATTAGCACTGCGCAGCATTGTCATCTCGGCTGAAGAATATCCAAAAATTAATTACCTGCTATTTGGAGCTCGGAAGTTCCTTGAGCCTCATCAATCTCATTGTTGATGAAACATTGATACTTTCCTTTATCTTGAATTATGACTGACGAGATGTACAATACTTCAGGCGATAAAAGTTGCACCCTGCTGTTTGTCGACAACGGTGTTTGATTTTTTCGCCATGATATCTTAAGGATTGGCTGCCCTGTGGCACTGCAGTTGAGGGTAACCTCATGGCCGATGACAGCAGCTTGTTTCTCCGGCAATATCCTTGCAGAAAGACGAGCTGAAAAAAGCACATTAAAAATTAACTACGTAGTAGCAACGGTAAACGCAGCGTATAGAAAAGTGGTATAAGACTGCGAAATTTATAAGGTAAGAGAACCGAAACATGTCCTACTGCTGTTAACGGCCTAGTACATCTCTTATTTTAATGCATTTGACGCCAAATTTTATACATGCACTATATGACTCAAAACAGCTAAGCAAAAATAGGTTCATGCAAAAATTTAAATTTCAATATTTTCAATAGTTTTAACAAAGAAAAGAGTCATTCCATGCCAAGTGTCCGAGGGGTCCCCACTCGACAATCTTCGATTTTCATGAATTTTTTTTTTTTTGGATGTACATGTAAGACTTGCATGAAACTATACCAAATTATAGTTCCAAATATTCTATAGGTCAGCCAATATAAATTGTTTTGTGAAGGTCTCTTTTTTCGTGTCGTAACTGAAATGACTAAATCGTCAAGTTTGTCTGCTCGCGACTAAAGATGATTATTAGGCTCAAATTTGGTGATTTTGATCACTGTTTAGGGTAGAATAGCTTACTTGTGAAGCAAAAGCTCAATGCACAGTTGCTGCCAAATTTGGTAAAAAATCGTATTTTGGCGAATTTCTACCATACGTCGTCAGCTTGTATCTATCTGCTGAGAGAATGACTTTCTGAAGTTAATTCTTTCCCCGTTTGTAACCTGTTATTATGTCCGAAAGATGTGCAAGTGGCATCGTGATAGATCAAATACTTGTTGAGTTATCCGAGTTGCGATATTAGTCAAAATGTGTTTCGTCAGTTTTGTTTGAATTTGAAAGGCAATATCTCAAAAGGATCAGTTTGAATTCGATTTTTCTTTATGCCATTGAAAAGAGCATACTTTTCTGAAGTAAAAAACGTTTGTTTTATTTTTGAGACAAGCCAGTTTTTAAATGATACTGAAGGTCAAAAACATGTGCCTCATTCCATGTGAAATAAAAGAAAAAAAGACATAGATCTTAAAAGTTCATGTCAATTAGTTCTATTAAAATTTAATGGAGCTATTGTACTTAAGTTTTAAAGAAAAACACATTTTTAGATATTTCTGAGCTTTAGTTTTTGAGTGTTCCCCATTAAAACTCAAGAAATGTCAAAAAATAAAGCTTCGTTTTTTCCAAAAGGAATTTTTTTCCTCGCTATTACTAGATCTTGAGTGTTTTTCTAGGTATTATTTTAAAGCTCTCGGAACAGAATTTCAGCTGATGTGTCACTTGTCAAAGTTGTGGGACATTAATATTTCAAGGTCATAAAAAGCATTGTACCATTTTTCAGCAATTTTTTCATTATGTGCCCGTTACAATCGTAGGCTGAATAACTATCCATATCTTTGTCAGTACAAAGAATGGATGTTCAATTACTACTTATCATATTTTCAATTACTGTTGTTATCAATTACATGGCGGAAAGAACTGCGAAAATTCAGCTCAATCGAAAACTTGTTATTGCTTTTGAGAATAATGTCTTTGCAGTCCCAGTATGAATTTGTTTAAGAACAAATACACAATATTGATTCTTTCATTTATTTGTTTATTTATTTATTCACTTACTAATTTATTTATTGAAAAATTCGGACATACTAACCGGCTGCAAACGAGGAAAGAATTAGCTTCAGAAAGTCTTTCTCTCAGCAGATACACGCTGTCGCTGACGACATATGGTCGAAATTTGTCAAAACACGATTTTTAACCAACTTCGGCAGCAAATTGGAAAAAATCTACAACTCAATGAGCTTTTGCTACACAAGTAGGCTATTATACCCTAAACAGTGATCAGAATCACAAAATTTGAGCTTAATAATCATCTTTATTAGCGAGCAATGAAAGCTTAAACTTAAGCCATTTATATTGGCTGAACCATTGGACTTATGGTGATATAATTTGGTACAGTTTCATGCAAGTCTTATATGTACATCGCCCCAAAAAAATTTCATACAAATCAGAGAGGGTCGAGTGGGTACTTCTCGAAATGTGAGATACTTGATATGGAAACCACAATCATGGTGGCTTAACCGTTGAAGGAAAAAGCGGTTAAAACACGATTTTTCTCACTTTTAATGATTGGTTTACCATCTTCTTAACAGTTATTTGACTGCGAAGATTTAATACGGTAAAAAATAACAATTAAATTAATTGTTATTTAATTATTTTATTCAGTGAAATTTCTAACAGCGTAGTGAAAACTTATATCACTGTTTTTATCTTAATACACATATTTGCCACTTTTATACCAATAAGAAAATAAATGTTTCATTACCTTTTAACTATATATTCATTGTTTGTCTTTAAGCAGCATTTCATCAGATCTCATTACTATTAACAACTGTATGTTCTAAATCTAATTATTCTTGGTATTCTCATAAACTAATTTATGTAAATGAGTCCGTTGTTATTACACTTTACTATTGATGGCATCTTATTGATAGCGCGTTATGCACTCTTCGGCTTCCCGGTGACGATCCTCACATTTAGTGCCATATCAAAAAAATGGGGTCTTTGCCTCAACCTCATTGGTTCACATTACCTTATTCGGCGCACCTACGTGTGTGCACGTGTTTGGGGTGAAGTAAAGCATAAGAGGTAAAACTTAGACAGCCGAAGAAATAAATCCCATAACCGGGTTGTTCCATGTGAAATGAGAAAAAAAGAGTGTCCGCATGGTAACAGATTTTTGTAAAATTTGGTACACAGGTTCATTTTGTGCATATATAAAAATATCGAAAAGGTTTTGGCTTAAAATTTTATATTTTAGGAGTCACATGCAATTCAAAATCGGCCCTCTTGAACACCCTTCACACAAATGCTAAATGTTTCACTTTTGAACCCTTGTGTTTTATTAACTAGTAAATGAAAACAAAAAGTTCCATATATTTGTAATCCCCCTTTGGAGTAAGGCAATTTATCGGTTTACACTAACTTTTTAAAAGTCATGATAATTAACTGTTAACTGAACTGTAAAAGCAAAAAATATTTAATTTTCAACAAAATTGAAGGTTTTATTTTTTTTTCCTCACGCAAAAAGGAATTCAGTTGCATAATTTAAATTAATTCCCAACAATGTGTTAACTTTTACAGAAATAATATCTTAATTTTGAAGCTGTATTTTATTTCCTTTGTCTTAAAAATATTTTTTAAACTTTTGGATATTTCGTAAAATGATGATATTTGCCTTCAGGTAGGCACAAAAATTAAAATGAAGGAAACTTGGGAAAGTGCTCCAACTTTACAAGGATATAGGCCATTATGTCTACTATTTGATGGAAGACGCTCGATAGTGCCTTTTTGGATTCTTAGCTCTGTATTTAAAGGACAAAAACAACATTTTCTTTGTATTTTTTGTGAAACTCCAGAAATTCAAAGTTTCAGATAAACGACTAAATGGAGCAAAAGCAACTGTATTCAATATTAATTTTACAATTTCTAAAAAATGTGCAGGTATATAATGTGGAATTTAGGGCTGGGGGGGGGAGGTGGATTTTTGCGGATAAAAGTTAAATCTCAAGAAATATAAATAATAATAACATCAATAAATGGATGAACTGAATGTTTTTTTTTTTTTTCCTGTTTTTCATTCTGCCCAAAAAGTTTCTTGAAATCTTAATTCAGATTCGCTCAGATTTTGTAGTTCGTTTCCGTTTGAAGTTGTTGATCTACTTTCGTTAATGGTATTTCAAATAGTACCCAAAATGGGTGATCTTTTAATAAGCCATGCATACTATAATGACGGCTCATGTAGATTCACTAACTTTATAAAAAAACCCTTATCTAAAAAATAATACCGATGTATAAAATGAGAGTAGAAAAACTTTATCTAGCCGCAAGTAGTGTTCATGTGTATTGATAACAACCTGATTTGATTGACATGCCTGATCCATAAAGTAATTTTTTTCTTTAAACATGTCTTCATTTCACTGATGACTGATGAAAATGAAATAAGGATTTTGTGTTCAGTTGTTAATTGAGAATAATGGTTTCGAATCTCTAAAATAGTTATTGTTTCCTTCTTAAATCGTTATTAAAGCTGACTTTCATGTTTAATAGCATTTATTGATGCCACAAAAAAAAACTAATATTTGATTATAATAGATACAAAGAGAAAATATCTTGCAGATATAAGTTAATATTGTATGGCCTATAGGCTAACTTGTTCTTTTTTGCTTATAGTTTGATAGTCTCATTAACATTACAGTATGAACGTTTGCCATGGAGAGTAGAAAAAAATGTCATCTGATTTCCATTAAAATAAAATTTATTGTGGCAAAAGTGTGGGCTAACTAGCAATTTATATTCTACACTGAAGAGTCGTTGATAAAGTACATACATTTCTCCAGAAGAAGGATTTTTTTGCATTTTAAAGGGCATCACAGCATTCTAATCGAAATAAATGGACGTATTTCATCAGATGTACTTATTTGTAGTAAAAACAAATTACCTCTAACTTTTTGCCTAATCCCAACCATTGAGTAAGAAGAAGTGGTTCTCTGACCTCATCTTTTTAAACTGAAAATGTTGTTTCAGTCCTACGGAAATGATAGGTTTTATCGCAAGTAGCCTGTTATTCTTTCTCCACATCACGGGTGGAGATTGTTAAAAAAAGCAACTTTTACTTGCACAATTAAGTATAATTATTCATAATGGAATATAATATACTTCACAATAATTTTGGAAAGGCTTCAGCAACTACTTTATAAACACTCTTATAAGAAAAGGAAACACGAAAAAAATGATTAAGTCTTAATAAACTTACAATAAATATTTTCATTGATGAAATTTTACCTGAATTCAAGTTATTCTAATGACAAAAATACGCTGAAAGGCACTAACTAAAATTTGATATTAAATAAAAGACACTTCAACATGCTCCGTAAAATATGAGCAAATTAGGGGCATTCCCTTTTGTTAAAACTAGCATCTGTAAAGGTGGAAAAAATGAAAATTTCAAAAAATTTCAATTATTTTAAGAACGATTTCATCATTAACAAATTTGACACCAATTATTAACTTACCCCAGGTAATTAGTGATAGATAGTTTTACGCTCTGCATTGCTTTAAGAGCTAGCAGAGTAGTTTGAAATTTGAAGTAAATTAAATATGTTTCGATCTTTGTTAATATCTCACTTAATGCAAGCTCCAAAAAAATTTAACTTTCATATTTTCTGATAGAGATTTTTCCAGAGAATGTAAAAATATTTACTTTTTAAATGTATGTTTATAGCTTATGGAGTTATTGAGTCACAAACTGGCTGTCATGAACTCCAAAAATTTAGGCTTAGCATAAGCCTTAATTTCTGATGTCAATAGCTAAGCAACAAACAGTTTTTAAACTTTCATACTTTGCATTTCCTCATACATATGCATGATTTACCATAATAAATTTTTTTATTGAAATCTGTGATATGTGTGCCACAGCCGATTTGCTTATTTCTCGTGGGATGGACCCAACCGCGAAAAAGATATTGTAGCGAGTGGACAATGCGATTGTCTGGTTAACCTGCCTGCTTTCAAGGTTACTGATTAATTTGGGTTCCAGAACATGCATTTCAAATGTGAAATGCCGTTGCATTAATTGTTTTGAGCAGTGTGTAATGTCTTTCTAAAGCAAAGCCTTTTTTCTGTTTCTTCTCTCTCTCTCTCTCTCTCTCTTTTTTTTCCTTTTCAAAACGCAACTTTTATTTTTAAGCACAAAGGTGTCCCATAATTTGCCTTTTTCCAATTGTAATCGCTGTCTGCCTTTGTTCCAGAATGCGTTAAGAAATTGAAATTCATGGTTTCTTTCAATATGTTACTAAATTAAAAATTGAACATGTATCTACGCCCTGCTTCTTTCTCCTAAACGCCAATGAACTGAAAGTCGAACCAGATACCAATCGATTCGTAATGTTTCAGGCTTCATTAGTTTTTATTTATATAAGGTTTGATAAAGGGATTCTTAAGAAATTGAGAAAAATCTTCTAATTTTTGCTCACATTTAAAGCGATTTGTCCTAATGATTAAAGGTGAAATCCATTGTTAAAAAACGTGATTGATATGAAACAGTAATAATAATGATAATGAGAATTTTGAGAATGGAGTCTTAGCTGAATCAAACATGAAACTCATTAGCGGACGACGTACGTAGTATATTTATCGCGAGCAACTTGTAATTTTTTGAAATGCTAGCTGCGTGAACCACAGTGTGGCACGGCGGAGTATTTAGAGTGGCACGCGAAGACTTATTGAACTTTTTTCAAAATTGAGAAAATAATGTGGTTTTTAGCAATTTTGTGGAGCTTTTTAAACATTTTTCTCATAGTTGAAAAAATCCCTGTAAAATCTTATTGCTAATTCATTTGTATTTAATTATAAAAATAACTAGCCGGATACCCGACCCTGCCCGGGTTTCGGCCGGGTATGGTGTTTTAGTGACACTCGTTCATGAATTTTTCAACATTAAAGTGCATATCTATACACACAATGGCTACTTCTGTAAACAATGGCATTTTTTTCTGACTGGACAAACTAAAAAATACAAACTATTACACACCTTAAATACAAATGCAAGCTACAAATAATGTTTATGTAAATCGGAAATGTTATAAGCTTGGTACAGGGTGCGGTGGAGAAACTTGCGGACTTGAAAAGTCAACTAAGGAAAAAGTACATCATGTATCAGTTTACTACTTTTTATAAGATATAGTACCCATTCTGAATTTTATATTAGTTAGATTTAAAAACTACATCGGGAAGAATGACGGCCCCTGTTAATGATGCACTCATGTACCCTAGATTTGTTGCACTCTTTCGAGCATATCGACTAATGGGATGTTGGTGATAGCAAACCGGATGCTGTTCTCCAGGCGTTGCAGGGTCCGGGGCTTGTCGTTGTAAACGATCGATTTGAGATACCCCCATAAAAAATAGTCACCGAGTGCCAAATCCGAAGAGCGGGCCGGCCACGGTACGTCACCTTTCAAGGAGACGTTATCACTTTACTGGTGAACCACAGCAAGTTTGTAGGGATGAAACTGGAGTTCGTTGTGAGGAATTCGTCTCAGTGTCCAACGAAAAATCCCCAAAGCAGCAGCGTGTTTACGCGCCGAACGACTGAGAGACCGCAAAACGACTCCCTCACTTTTTCGACGTTTTCTAGGGTTCTGGAAATCCGTTGACCTCCTGGGCCTCTGTTTGCCACACTCTCACTTTCCCGGAATGTTTTCACCCACAAAACAGTCGATTCCCAGACAGGAATGGGATTTTGAACCGGGCTGAATTTTGAACCGAGTTCGGAAGGCACGTTTAGTGGCGACCACCAAAAGATTATTTGAAAAGTAAGATTCGGCGGCGAACGCTCGTTGCTCCTTTGTCCAATGCATGGTAATAACTAAACTATGAGATAACAAAACTTCAGGACCTTCTCTTTGAAATGAGACTCTTCCCACTCCTTTCTAACCACTCCTTGCTAATTAGCATCCAATTAAAATCAGCAAGTTTCTTTGTCGCACCCTGTAAAATCATTTGCACTGGAGTCAAGTATTTCCAAACATTACACGTAAAATAAGTTCCATCATTAGTTTATATCCTTGTGACTACATTGGTGAAAACATCTTATGTACCTAACTTAGAAATTTTTTGACTATCATTTTCTGTTCTCTAACTGTTGACAAAATCAATTATCGTTTTATTTAGTCTCGTTAGCGATTATTGGTACAGATGAATCTAAAAATCCTAAGAAAGCAATAAATTTCATACTTACTCCAGAGAAGCCTTGGTTCACATTTTCATCACGATTACTATTAATATTGTTGTTGTGAGGCGACCAAATTTTTGCAACAATGGACTGAAAATGTAATCATTTAATGGAGAAATTACATGAAATTTACTATTTCCCAGAATAACTTTTTTAAACTAAGCTTTTTTGAAATAAATTATAGCTTATCCTGCTCCCTGTTACTGCAGCTATCTACGGTGAAAAAATGGTTAAAATGGGTCCAGGAGTTTTGAAGTTCACCCCGGTCATACGCATACAAGTCTTTTATGTATATAGACAAGACATCAGACATCACGTCATGCTTTTCAGCGATGCCGATGGTGTAAAACAACGACAATTGGACGCCTAAACAATGACAGCAAAGTCATCTGATCTGATGAATCAATCTTGACCATATTTGCGACATTTAAACTTGTTTATGTGTGGATAAAGGTGACAGAAGGATTTTCTACGGTAGGTGGCTCGGGACTACTATAGTACGGGAATGAAATATTCTTGTGCTTTTTGGAAGTTTGTCACTCTGCATGAAAAAGCCACTCTGCTTACTACGTCAGAACTTAAACATGACAAACCAATACAGCTTCTAAAATAGTGGAGATTACGCCCTCTGACGAAGATTTGTAAAACAACAACACAGATCTTCGTAATGCATGCTCCCCGACCTTTAGCATCCAGACTTGGCTTTTTCTGATTTTCATGCTCTCGCTTTCAAGAAAATATGCCTCTCAGGACAAACGCTTATCATAGACCAGGGTATAGAATTGATTTTAAGAGAAGGCGGTTGTCCTGTATGACGAAGAATGCAAAAACTGACCAACAGTTCAGTTAAAACGATGACTAAGTAGAGAAGTAATTGCGTAAAGTATCTACAATCTACATATCCCAAATAAAAGTTTTACTTTTCACTATGTTTTTTATTTAACAACCGATCTTTCCTTGAAAAAAAATTGTTATTGTATGTATTATTCACACATATCATGCGAATTAAATTATTATGCATGAAATTTCGTGACTTAAATATACTTTCTAAATTCGAATTTAGCAAGGAATTTTTATACAAGTGGAAAAATGATAGTTTTGTTGATACGTTATAATATGGTCAAATGCTTAATCTGGAGATGTAATCGTGCGTTCCATAAATGATTTGGGAAAGAATGCAAAGAGCGGGAGTTGGGGGGAGGGGGGGGACGTTCTCAAAACCCTAAGTGATTCTGAGGATTCCGACTCAGACTCGGATGGTTTTTTAACGGATGGCACAACTTAATCACGCTCTACCGAAGATGGTTCAGCAAATGACCATAAATTTGAATTATCACTGCCAGGGAAGTCTTTGGGCTAAAACTTTTTAATTTAACTTAACTGTTAGCCACTGTCGGATCTAAGAGAGAGCAAGGGGGCCCTAGCTTCGGCCAGCAAAACTTAAGTGTATAGAACGCCCAAATGCGGTTCTTAAAATGTGTCATAAACTCCCTAGGAGTCCAAAAAATTCTTGAAATTACGTTTTTCATCCTCTTATTGCAGAAAATTTCTGGAGAAAAAATCAACCCCCACTTCCTTTCCTAAGATCCCTATGTTTAGAAATGCATTTTAGTGCATAAATTCTAAACATTTCCAGAGAAAAAAAGCCGCTTTTCTACCTCTTCTCTTAAATTAGCCAAATGCATCCTAAAATGACATTTTTTAAACTTCTATTTCAAAAAGATTGCAGTGTGGATGGCCCTTTTCCTTGCCTGACGTCGCCAACTTTGTGTATGCGTTTTTAAACGAAGGAGCCTTCGAATCTCCCAACCTTTTCCTTAACATCACCAACTATTACACGAATTGCGTGGTAAGAGCCTAAAGATGGAAACATTTCTGGAGGGACCCCCGAGCTCTCCTAAACAATCTAAGAATGCATCTTTTGGTTTTCAATTTTGAAATTATTAATGGAAGAGCAAGCACTTCTTCCTCCATTATCTCAAAATATAGTCTAAAACTCCATTTTTAAAACTTCAGTTTAAAAAAGTTTCCTATGACAGCCTCCAAATCCCGGGCCTTCCAAAATTATTAAAGATAGTCTAAAATTTATTTACAGTCTTTAATTTAGAAAAATTTCTTGTGAAGGGCTGCTGATTTCAGTTTCCCAAACGTTACTACAAAAGAGGCCGTGAAATTAAAGTTAAACCGCGAAGAGATGGCGGGTCGATTGGAAATGGAAACGTGCCACTTCATTTAAAAATAGGTTGGATTAAGCCTCGGTTTCCTAGGAGTGAAATTGTCTATCTCTGGCGAGGCGACGGTCGCCGCCTTCTTCTGCGCATGCTCCTGAGTCGCAAATTGACGTCGCTTCACGCCACGCTCCAATCAAACTGGTTCTGATTCCAGCGTGCAGTCGCGCCCAGCGTCGGCGACGATTGTCGCGTTCTAGGAAACCAAGGCTTTAGCGAGAAAGCACAATTTCACTGCTTACGCGTTCCAGCAGATCCAACCTATTTCAAAATGAAGTGGTCCGTTTCTGCTTCCAGTCGATCCACCATCTCTTTGCGGTTCAACTATACGTGTTTACAATCTCAGTTTTGAAAATTCTCCGAGAGATATCTCTATACATTCTCCCTCTTATTTAAAGTCTGCAGATATGGCCTAGACCTGAACCTTTTGTTTTCAATGACTACTCAAAAATGACTTCACAAAATTTCAATGGAAACCCTGAAAGGTACCTTTCTTCTATGGTTTTCAAATAAAACCTAAAGTCACATTTTTAGGACAATTTCGAACACGCTTTAGAAGAGATGAACTTGATAACATTAAGGTTTCGCTCTATGTGAGTCTACAATTGTACTTTTCTAACTTCAATGTTGAAAATTTTTCAGAGAGCGAGAGCCCCTACCAATTTACAGTTTCCATAACCCGACCAAAGATAGCAAAAAACGAGTTTTCCCTGCACGGAGCTTCTTCACTGCTCAAACTTAGAGAAAAATTATAGTATTTGAGTAAAAGTAACACAATCAGCCCATAAATAAAAATAATTCCCTTATTTGTCATTGAAAAATTCAAAGTGGCAAGCGAAATATTTCTTTTCCCGAAAGTGGCACTTTTCCCAAAAAGGTTGGCCACCCCTGCCTTAGGGAGTAGTCTGGTAACTTGAGTTCAAAAAATCGAAAAATTTTTTTTTGCTTAATTTGAAAGTAAAATGTCTTGAGAATATACTGTGAAAATTTCAGACAGAAATTCGAAATATTTCGGGAGTTATAACGAGTTTCCTAGAGCCGCCTCGGAATCCAAATATTAAGGTCGACCGGCAGCTGCAACCGCTTGGACCATATTGTTTGCGCCCATTTTTTATACCTGGGTTGACTGTTATTCTATTATATATATTTATATATATATATATTTATGTATACATAATCTTAATATATAAAAATTACGTGTCCCTATGTTTGTGGCCAATGGACTCCTCAATTACTGAACCGATTGTAACCAAATTTTGCACGCAGTTTCAGTTTGGTCCAACTTAAATGATAGGATAGTTTTTATCTCAATTTAGGACCGCAATGTATTTTTAATTGCAAATTATGTATTTAGCTACCAGCTTTTCTGTGTTCTTGGCTAAACCTTTTTACTAAGCCTTTTTACTAAGCCTTTTTTGACACCTCCATGGCTGAGCGACATAAAGCACACGTTCTGACAGCTTCCGAAGCGCAGTAAACAGGTAATATCTTCTTAATATATAAAAATTACGTGTCCCTGTGTTTGTGGCCAATGGACTCCTCAATTACTGAACCGATTGTAACCAAATTTTGCACGCAGTTTCAGTTTGGTCCAACTTAAATGATAGGATAGTTTTTATCTCAATTTAGGACCGCAATGTATTTTTAATTGCAAATTATGTATTTAGCTACCAGCTTTTCTGTGTTCTTGGCTAAACCTTTTTACTAAGCCTTTTTACTAAGCCTTTTTTGACACCTCCATGGCTGAGCGACATAAAGCACACGTTCTGACAGCTTCCGGAGCGCAGTAAACAGGTAATATCTTAATATATAAAAATTACGTGTCCCTGTGTTTGTGGCCAATGGACTCCTCAATTACTGAACCGATTGTAACCAAATTTTGCACGCAGTTTCAGTTTGGTCCAACTTAAATGATAGGATAGTTTTTATCTCAATTTAGGACCGCAATGTATTTTTAATTGCAAATTATGTATTTAGCTACCAGCTTTTCTGTGTTCTTGGCTAAACCTTTTTACTAAGCCTTTTTTGACACCTCCATGGCTGAGCGACATAAAGCACACGTTCTGACAGCTTCCGAAGCGCAGTAAACAGGTAATATAACATATAAAAATTACGTGTCCCTGTGTTTGTGACCAATGGACTCCTCAGCTACTGAACCGATTTTAACCAAATTTGGGATGAGTGCACAATGGCGCACAAACATTCTCTTGAAGCATTGCACAGAACTATGCAAGATTTGAATGGAAACAATAAAATTTTTGGTGGTGTTGTCCTACTACTGTCTGGAGATTTCCGACAGACCTTGCCGGTTATTATTCGCTCTACTTTCGCTGATGAGATAAACGCATGTTTAAAACAATCATTTTTATGGCGAAATGTTGAAACACTTCGATTAACCGTGAACATGCGCGTACAGTTTCTAAACGATTCATCAGCACAAATATTTTCCGAACAATTGCTAGAGATAGGAAATGGTAGAATGGGACTACAACCTAACACGCAATGTATTAAACTGCCAGAAAACTTCTGCACTATTGTTCAAGATAAAAATGAATTAATCGAAAGTATTTTTCCGAACATAAAACAAAATCACCTAAATTATAATTGGCTCAGTAATCGGGCTATTTTGGCAGCAAAAAATAATGATGTTGACGAAATCAATTTTCAGATACAGCAGCTATTGCCAGGAGATTTAATGTCTTTTAAATCAATTGATACTGTTATTGAGGAAAATGAAAGTGTAAATTTTCCCATCGAGTTTTTAAATTCTTTAAACATACCCGGAATGCCACCACATAATCTGCGGTTAAAAATTGGTTCACCCATCATTCTTCTACGTAATTTAAATCCACCGAGATTATGCAATGGTACGCGTTTAGTTATCAAAAAAATCACGGGGAACATCATTGAGGCAGTCATTTTGACTGGCAAGTTTAAAGATGAAGTAGTTCTGTTGCCACGTATCCCAATGACACCGTCAGAATCTTCAATACCCTTCAAAAGGCTACAGTTTCCCATTCGTTTAGCTTTCGCCATGTCCATTAATAAGTCCCAAGGACAAACAATGTCAATTTGCGGTTTAGATTTAGAAAATCCATGTTTTTCCCATGGGCAACTATATGTCGCTTGCTCCCGTGTGGGAAAACCGTCCAATCTATTTTTGTTTACAAGAGACAGATTAACAAAGAATATTGTGCACCGATTAGTGTTGAGTTAAACTGAAATTAAAAATGCTTATAATTCAAAAAATAGCAAATAGTATTGGTTAATTATCTACCCTACCTACATTATTAAAAAATAAAACGTTACATTAAAAAATAAAATGTTACAATAGCAATTAGCAAATTTTTAATTAACTCAATTGTTACAAGCTTGAATATAATATTTCTAAGTACTAAAATGTTACATTTTTTGTTGATTTTTCGTTTCTAGCAAACTTAGGAAAAATTTCGTTCGATTGTTTTCATATTTTGACCTCAAATTCATATTTATATAAAGTTGATTTCTGTAACGGCAATAAAATTTTTCGTTTCTATTGAAACATTATAGTTTAACCCATACTTTAGCCACAGCAACGCGTGGCCGGGTCAGCTAGTAATATATATTTATTTTAAATATAATTGCCGCTCCAGGCATAGACGATTGACGAAAGTATAAGTTTACTTATGAAAATTTGTTGTTGAACTTTAAACGCGTTTTTCTCAAAACATTGTTTTTCTGGTCGGCCTGGGTCCTAACTTTTTTTTTTACTGAACCGATTGCTTTCAAATTTTAACAGGCTGTTCTACACACTTATAGTTCTCGTCGGTACTAACGAGAAATTTTTCCACCCTTAACTTTTTATTTTACAACCCTTTCTTTGCTAAAATAAAAGGACTTTTTTTTTTTTCAAACTCCGCCATTTTGTTATTTACCCTTGAAATTTAACTTCAGTAGTTTTGAGGTTCCAACTTTGATTGACAATAATAACAGTAATAAACTATTAAATTTTTTCAAATATATTGTTTTTATTTTCAATATGTAAATAAAAACACTTAATATTCAAGATAATTCATTTTTATTTTCCTATAAAAAACCACCCTCCAAAGAAGTCGTGAAAATAGGCATAAGTTATCAGACAACTACCTTAAACACATTATTATTGTGAAGTTTAGATCAACGTTAACGATGCACAAATGTACAGGTATACTGCAGACACGTGTTTCCGGGCTACAAGGAGCCCCTTTTTCAATACAAGAAGTGTGAGCTTTAGGATGAAGAATCATCCGATAAAAGCAACACATTCGAACAAAGGACAGTATAAATAACAAAAAACTGGATATTAACAAAACAAACGAGACAAATGCTTAGAGCCGAAATTTATTACATGAAACCATCAAGAAAAAACGGTTAAGAAATAAATTTCCAAATGATCCGATAGATCATAAACATTGTCAAAAAATGAAACCACTTATGAATAAATTAGCAATAAATTTGCAAATAGGAAAATTATGTACCAAAGCAATTGTAACACACTGAAAAAACAGCAGAAAGAAAACAGAATGAAATAAATTGAAATAAAATTTTAAATTAATCAAAAAATGTGAGCAAAAAATTGAAATGTAAAGAAAAGCGACACGAAAAGCCAAAAGGCTAACAGTTATAATTTATACAAATGGACACCTAACAGCAGTAAAATAAGGAATAGCATTTATATCGTTAACTAAGTCAGAACTGTTTTTCAAAATGTGGAAGGATTCCCAAAAATCAAGATCTGATGGGTTGGGGCATTTTTGGACAATTCGAGAGGAATTAAAATCGAAAGAATGATTCTTGTCCCAACAATGTTGCGCAATACTAGACTTATTTAATTGTTTCTTTTTCACATAATTCTGATGTTCTTTTAAGCGAAATTTCAAAGCCCATTGCGTCTGTCCTATATACGAGAGACTGCAGATGCAATTAATTTTATAAATACCACAACTGTTAAGAGGATGAATGGGATCTTTAAGCGAAGAGAAACATAGTTTATTCATAGGAGAGAATACCACCTGGAAATTGAAACGTTTGAGAATCTTAGCAACCTGATAACTCAGAGGGAAAGAATGGCAAAACAACCAAATTCTTTCTGATGACAGTTCTCTCAACAATATTCGTTTCGGATTTATTAGTAAGTTTTTTAAAAATGGAATCAATCAAAGTATGAGGATAGTTTCTATCAATAGCCACAGCTTTAAGATAGTTGAGTTCAGCATTAAGAAGTTCCAGTCAAGAACAAAGATTAATAGCACGGTAAACAAAAGAATTAAATGCTGCATATTTTTAAATAGGAGGGTGAGATTAAAGTCGATGAGGAGGGAACGAGACAGCAAAAGGTTTGCGATAAACGGTAGTTTCAAAGCCGAATTCTGTACGAGAAACTAGAGCATCAAGAAAGGGAATGCAATTATCCTGTTCTTTCTCACAAGAGAATTGAATATGAGGATCTATAGAATTTAAAACGGATAAAATATCGTCATTTTGAAACTGGTTATGGTCATTAGAACAAAACAGTCGTCAACATATCTAACATAAAATTGAAACTGTAATTTTTGGAACAACTTAACCTCAAAATAATGCATGTAAATATCACTAAGAATGGGGCTTAATGGGTTACCCATAGCCAGACCATCTGACATAGTGTAAAATTTCCCATTGAAAGCAAAAGAACATTGCTTAATACATGTACGGGTAAGGAAAATTAATTCCTCAATTTCCTTAGAGGTGAAATGAAATTCTGAAAGTCTTCTTTGAAGGCATAACAATGCACCCTCGATTGGAACGTTCGTAAATAAGGATTTAACATCAAAGGAAGCCATAAAGGAATCCTTAGGAACGAAATTATGAATTTTCTTAACAAAATCGACAGAATTTTTAACGGTGAATAAATTATGAATTCTAAGAGGAGAAAACACAGAGACTAAATATTTAGCAAGTTTATAAGAAGCAGTACCGATATTGGATACAATTGGTCTAAAAGGCATACCAGTTTTATGTACCTTGGGTAAAGCATAAAATCTAGCACAATTAGCAATAGAGGGAATAACAGATAGTTTAACACTCAAAGGAATAGACTGAACAGACTTAACCGCAGAAGAAATCGTTTTTAAGGCTACAGTGGACTTTTTATGGATTTTTTTTTCTAAACATAGTTACATTGATGTTACTTTCCTAAAATGTTCTTATTTAGATGGTATGTGAATAAAAATAAAAAATAAATAAATATTTTCACATGTTTAGAGAAATGCAGCAATTTTAGAGAAATTTATTAATAAAAATTAACTAAGCTTAATACGCTCCATGCGTCAAAATATTAAACGAATATTCTAAAAATATTTTTTTTCCACATCTACCTTTGATATTGAACAGATTGTAGGAAAAAAATTTTCACTTTTTTTGTCCGACATCAAAATAACGACAAAAATTAGTGTTTTCATCACAATTTTTGAAAAAAGTTACGGAAACGGGTTAATTTCAAGTTTATATCAGTTACAACATGGCTTTGGTCCAAGTTGCTAAAAATCTGTTTCCAACAGTTTACAGATGATGCATTGGGATACACAGAAAAAAAGTTTTATCATCATACGTAAATTATTTTGACGCATGGAACATTTCGAAGTTTTAATAAGCAGTAAAGTATTTGTTCCGAGAAAAACTCATTTTTAGTTTTAAAGAGCAATTTCAGCCATAACTCAAGAAAAAAAGATCGAATCGAGAAAATTCCTTTTGTACTGAATAAAGCTATTTTCAGAGCATAAAAATAGAACAAAAACAGAAAACCCATATTTTGAAGGATTTTCGCCGTTTTCAAAGTCCACTGTAGCCTTAACTCTTTGTCACTAGAATCTTTCGAAATTTCAAAATACAGACCAGAAGAAATCAAATCATTAGTTTTATCAACATAAGATGATTTGTCAAGAACAACAATCTGACCACCCTTGTCAGCTTTGGTAACAACCTAATCTGACTTGGAAATTAAATTCTTTACACTACGACTCACAGTATTAACAAACGCTGGTTTAGAAATTTTAGAATTAAAGTCAACATTAGAAGCAATAAGATGCCGAACGCATTCTTTTTGAGTGGAAGATAAGGCACTGTGTTTAAAAGCCTTCTCAATCGGAGCAATAAGTTTTGAAAAAAAGAAGATTTGCTAGCCACAGAAAAATTATCATTACACTTTAGAGCCTCGATTTGAGAACTAGTTAAAGGAACACTGGAAAGATTAACAACAGGATTTTTATTAACCACCGGTAACTTATCATTTTTACGGAGTTTAGCCATTTTCTTTTTCAAAATAACTTGATGTTTCTCCGAAGAACGAAGGGTTCTAGACCAAGAGGTTCTATCGACAGAATCAAAATCGGAAACAGAATTTGAAATGGAAAGATGTAAATTGTAGAGTTCACGCTCAATAAAAGATAATCGTTTCCTAGTTTCCTGGATCGAAGCTCTAAGTAGAGCTAATTTCGACCGAAAAAGTACTTTGTCAATCTTGACAAAACGAGGTAAATTACATTTCAACGAGATAAAATTCGGAATAATTTTCTTGCGCTTACATTCTTGAAGAAACTTCGAATGGTTCAAAAATCGGAACTTTTTAACGCGAAGATTGCAAAACCTATTAACTTGAGACATAATACAATCATTCATCAAAACGAAAATAGCACTCAAAAATTAAAAGAACAAAATTAACCGTACCAGTAATCAAGACCAGTTAAAAAGATAAAAAGAAAGAAAGCATGTGAACAAGACACTAATGAAACCAAACAAGGTGAAATCAAAAAAAAAATCAGTGCAAAAAATAGAAAGGGAATACGTAAGGCCCGTTTAAGCCGTAAATGAAGAAAATAAATACCTTTGTGCGATGGATGTGAAGTTTAGATCAACGTTAACGATGCACAAATGTACAGGTATACTGCATACACGTGTTTCGGGGCTACAAGGAGCCCCTTTTTCAATACAAGAAGTGTGAGCTTTAGGATGAAAAGATGTGAGCTTCATCCTTGCTGAAGAAGTGCTTGGAGGAGGAACATCTGTGTCTCTGTAAGTTGATTCGGCATAAGTACCCTTAATACCATTTTACTTCAAAATACCGTTTTACTGCAAAAACTTTGAAACGCTCTAGTGAAAAGTAGTACTTTGCAAATATGCCACTGTTTATTTCAAGCAGCGATTTATCATTGTGACTAAAAAATGAGTGTTACTTTCTCTGATGAAAATTATTAAAATTTGGATCGCCTACACTGTTAAAACTAAAGGTTGCGATTGGCACCTTTCCGGGGTGAAACGCTTGTAACATCAGCGGCATCCAGTGGGTAGCCGAGATTTCACCCTTGGCTTGGTTGAAAAACTGACACCCTCAATTCAACAAGCCGCGCGGGTGAACGATGGAACCCTCACTGTTCACTAATGCAGATCCCCCCTGTGCTGTGTGCGTTTTGTTTTTCAATTGTGTTTACTTTTATTTATTGTTTTTATTTACGAAGTCTTGGTACATTTTCACCTTGAATTCCGATTTGAAAATGATCGAAACTTGAAATTTAAGGCATTTTCTCACAATTCAGACTTTCCAACATATTTTAAAAGAATTCATGACTTGGATTCAACTCAATAGTTTTTAAATGCTATTGACATTTTCTACAGCATTATCTGTACCGAAAATGAAAAGGGAAGGTATTTTATGGATCCCTTTCAAAAACAATCAAAAATATTCAGTTATATTATTCTATCATAAAAAACTGAATCGCTTCATTAACTTCTAAAATTTTTATCAAGAGTAACATATTAATACATATGTATAGTTCGACATTTAAATATCTTTATGGAATAAAAGATAGGGGTATTTGAAAAGCAGTGTTTGTTAAACGCCAAGTTCCTCGACAGATTAAAAGGCATTAAAATAGCATATACATATACGTTGTATTATAAAAACAAATAAGAAAGAAAGAAAGAGTCAGGCAGAGTTTTTTTTCCCCTTTCCTTCGCGTTCTTCTGCTTGTTGGTTACGCGGCAAAAGAGAATCTTTACACAGAGATAAATTTCCGTTAGAACATTTTGTAAATAGTATGTTGGAAAATCTTAGAGCTACGATGAAATGCGAGAATTCGAAGATTAAAATGAAGAATTAATCCATTTTTGTAATAAACTCAAGGGGAAATCCAAGACTGAAAACACTGCAGCGATAATTCTGTCGTGTCAACTTAAACAAGATGTCCGTCCTTCAAATGGTTGATGATGATGATGAGGAGAGCTTGGAGTCGCAATGCGCAGACGCAAGCTCTCAAGGGGGCCTTTCAGATGTCTTACTGAGCATGCGCAAGCCTAAAGGGTGCCGATGGGGCTACAGACGAAGCTTATAAAGCACCCATTTGTTTTTATCGCACGTAATTTTATCGTAAAGCCCATTTGTTTTTATCATACGTAATTTTATCGTAAAGCCCATTTGTTTTTATCATACGTATACGTATATGTTTTAATGCCATGCATTTCGTGCTTTCGCTAATATCTTTCGTTGGCGTTATTGAGAAAGAATGCTGAATTCGTTTTTGCAAGAGCTTATTTCTTTTTCTTGTTCCCTCTGAGAGGCCTTTTGGTGCAGAAAGAGCAATTCAAATTCGCTATGACACCCCATGGCACCTTGCATTCGCCCCAGCTTTCTTATTGGCACCCCTGCGGCCCCCGTAGTTTTAACAGTGTAGATGTATTATAGTTCTATTAGCGTGACTTCAGAAAAGATCCAATGAGTATATGCTGTGCTGCTTTGATTATTAAAATCTGGCTTCTTTGGGACACTGTGTCTGAAAAGACTCACACACAATTCTTTGTTTTTTTATGCATCTTGATTGAGTTGTTCATCTACTTAAGCTGTCACATTAGGGTGGTCACAAAAAATCAATTTTCGAATTTCTTTTGCGGCACCCCCCTAAAATGTGCCAATGGGCTAGAAAATGAGATTTGCAAAGCTGTAGCTTAATCGGATAATATTAACACGTGCCGCAAAGAGGGTAAAGTTAAGAAAAACTGCGATTTTTAGCCAAAAATTGTAGTTTTTACTCTGTAAAACCAAAACTACTGATCCTAGAAGCTTTATTTTGGCCTCATTTTGTAGAAAATTTTATTTTTTTTAAGTCTAATCTTATTTAAAGTTTCGAAAAAAATGATTAAATATTTTTCAGAATTTTCACAAGTCAGGCTGCAACGCAAATCCTCGAAATTGCAAGTAACATGGGGAAATTTTTTTTTCAACTAATCTTTTGAAGCACCCCCCTAAAATGTGCCAATAGACTAGAAAATGAGATTTGAAAAGTTTTAGCTTAATAGGATAATATTAACACGTGCCTCAAAGTGGGTAAAGTTACGAAAAACAGTGAATTTTTAGCCAAAAATCGTAGTTTTTCCTCTGTAAAACCAAAACTACTCATCTTAGAAACTTTATTTTGGTCTCATTTTGTAGGAAATTTCATTCTCGTTAAGTGCTATCCCATTCATTTTTGCTATCATGTCCAAAGTATTAATTTGGCATTTTTCAGGTTAAATCGTAGAGTATATCAAAAATAAGAAATTTTCATGCAAAAACCTAAAAGCATTACAATATTCAATTACATTTATTTGCTTATTGTTGGATTTACTTTGTCAATTAAAAAAGGGGTATTTTCGCGGTACTTTAGAAATAAATGAAACAACTTAACCCCTTAATTCCTCTATCTTAACACAGAAATTTGTTTTACTTTGTCAATTAAAAAAGGGGTATTTTCGCGGTACTTTAAAAATAAATGAAACAAATTTCTGTGTTAAGATAGAGGAATTAAGGGGTTAAGTTGTTTCATTTATTTCTAAAGTACCGCGAAAATACCCCTTTTTTAATTGACAAAGTAAATCCAACAATAAGCAAATAAATGTAATTGAATATTGTAATGCTTTTAGGTTTTTGCATGAAAATTTCTTATTTTTGATATACTCTACGATTTAACCTGAAAAATGCCAAATTAATACTTTGGACATGATAGCAAAAATGAATGGGATAGCACTTAACGAGAATGAAATTTCCTACAAAATGAGACCAAAATAAAGTTTCTAAGATGAGTAGTTTTGGTTTTACAGAGGAAAAACTACGATTTTTGGCTAAAAATTCACTGTTTTTCGTAACTTTACCCACTTTGAGGCACGTGTTAATATTATCCGATTAAGCTAAAACTTTTCAAATCTCATTTTCTAGTCTATTGGTACATTTTAGGGGGGTGCCTCAATAGATTAGTTGAAAAAAAAAATTCCCCATGTTACTTGCAATTTCGAGGATTTGCGTTGCAGCCTGACTTGTGAAAATTCTGAAAAATATTTAATCATTTTTTTCGAGACTTTAAATAAGATTAGACTTAAAGAAAATAAAATTTCCTACAAACCCAAGTAGCACACATTCGTTGTTTTAACGTTATTTAAACGTTGAAAATCCGTTAGGCCATCCGTTGAAACAACGTTTGTTTCAAACGTGTTTTCAACGCTAATAGGTCTCGTTGATTATGCTGTTTTTCAACCAAATGTTTCAACCTTAAAATAACGTAACACTTTCCGTTGAAACAACGTTGGTGTCAAACGTGTTTCCAACGCTTACTATGTCTCGTTGTTTATGCTAATTTTCAACCTTTTTTTCCAACGTTGAAAAAACGGTAACGCCTACCGTTAAAATGACGTTTGTATCAAACGTGTTTTTAACGCTAATATGTCTTATTGTTTATGCTATTTTTCAACCATTTTTTCAACGTTGAAAAACCGTTAATGCCATCCGTTGTAATTGCGTTAGTATCAATCATGTTTTTAACACTAACATATTTCGTGGCTTATGCTTTGTTTTCAACGTTAAAAAAATTAACACTTTCCGTTGAAATGACGTTACTATCAAGCGTGTCTTTAACGCTAATATGTGCTCTAGCTTATGAAAGCCCTCTTTGAAAGTTCGTTGTAACAAACGTGCATTATGTAGAAATTTTCCATGAACATCAGAAAGGCTTTTTTACTTCCTTTTACGTAGTAAAGGATGCATTGTGATCGCAAAAAAAAAAAAAAAATCACTCAATCTTGGGTCTAAATTTTGATTTTGCTCACCCCCGAATGAATATTGAGTAGTTTTCTCGACCTGTCAGCACGTGCATATCTATACCTACCAACATATAACCAGTCGAAAAATCCTTTTCAACCACCCCTGAGTTAATTACGACGAGTTTTCTCGTAACGTCTGTATGTACGTATGTATGTGCGTATGTATGTCGCATAACTCAAGAACTATCCACCATAGAAGCTTCTAGATTGGAATATAGACGATGAGAGGCGTATGGTTGTGCACTTCCCCTTGTGGTTGCATTCGAATGTTCCCAAGGGGGTGTTTTTCCCCCTTTTGGGGGTAAATCACTGTTAATTAAAATGCAGACAAGTGATATGAATTGGTGCGACCACTTGACGATATATCGCCAAGCTTTTGGTCGCCAAGTGTTTGACGCCAACTTGGCGACAAATCGCCAAGTTGGCGAAAAGAATTATTTTTTGAATTTGGGCTCAATTTGGCGCTATTGGCGATATTCTGCGAAGAATCCACCGAATGAAGTTAAAATCGGAGATATTTAGAAAATTATTCATTGTAAAACATTTTTTTGCATTGTTTCGTGGCAAACTAGGGGTGTGAATGCTTGAATTGTTATCTTTCTCACTCCAAGCACTATTTTAACTCTTAAGGCATCTACTAAGAAATTTACACGTAAAAGGAAGTAGTGTGAGGGTCCATATCAGATTTTTTTGAATATTCCTCTATTAAATAAAGAATTAAATATGAAACCTTTGCTCTAGGAATACTTCACACACATGTATCTACTGCACAAATCGGTAATAGACAAAAAATGTCGCAAAAAAAGGAAGGAAGAAAAATATATAGTGCAACACTAAAACTCGACAGCAAGTAAAAGATAATTAACAAGTTTATTGCTAACATGTGCAATGAATAAAATTTAAATAAAAAATATTACTATGATATACATTATATTACATGCAATTTTTTTTATGACATTAAGTTTCGAAAAATAAAAGATATACAGTTGGACCCAGTACAATACAAGCCATTTGCAATGAAAACGAATTTCGAGATTAGAGAATTATAAATTAAACAAGATGAAAGACTGAAACTAAATTGTTTCATAAATCAACTGCTTGACAAAATTAAACATTTAAAAACTTTATTTTTAGACAAGTAAGAGAACTTGTTTGGTGAATTTTAAATTTGAGAATACATAAATTTAATAAAACAGATATTTAATAGACTCGAAAATCCGCAAATATAAATCCATCAGTCATATAATACAATACAATACAATACGATATCAAAAACTAACCAAATCATAATCAATAAATTACTTCACTCAAGTCCAAGCACTCATAATAAATGTTTCCCAATAATAAAATCTAAATTTAACCAAACAATATGTAGCAGGAGATTAAGTAAGCATGTGCAAAATGCAGCGAAATACAAAATAAATAAATATTAAATGACAAAAACTATTATACATTATATTCTTCAAGAAACATTCATATTTGATCTTTTTTCAGTTTTTTTGTTCCAACAGTGCATGGTTGAGGAATAGTTTAAATACTCCATTCGACATTCTTATCTTCTGCGCTTTTGCGGCATCGATTCTGTCGTACAGCATCTGTAAAGCAGAAAAAAGTGAACTTATATAATTTTAACTAAATGTAATTGTTTTAATTATAACTTTTTTTTTTGTTTAAAACGTAGCAAAATTTTTTCTTAATCACTTTTATTTATTTTATTTTCTCTCTCTCTCTCTCTCTCTTTTTAAAATAGTTTTCATTAATCAATGAGTGTTGGTAGGATTTAGTTAGCAAAATTCGTAGTGATTTCAGTGTTATTTCATACGATATAGGAGAATAATTGATATTTTCTATGATGTTTAAGGGAGACTTCGCAAAAGAGTTAATCATTAAGAAGTTGTCAAAATACAAGCTTATCTTATTAGCAATGTATTTCTAATACGAGGCAGGGAGAAGCAAAGGGATGTAAGTGCAAAAATTGAAAATTTGAAGAAATTAGTTGGAAATTCTCTATTTCATTTTGGGACAAAAGATGGTCCTAAAAGCCCTGATAGTAAAGTTGATGGAAATTTTACACATAATTTTCATGCAATAGTTTAATGCTTGCTAAATTCGTAAAACATGACCAAGTTAAATATAAGTTAAAGAAACTTACGATTCAATGAAGTTTTCCGGCAAAAAAAAATTCGTATCGGTCATCTGGAAACAGAAAAAGCCATTATAGATTGATAAATAAGTTTAACAACATTTTTAAAAATTATATTCCAAATGCAGCTTTACTAAATTGTAAAATCTTTTACTTTTAAGAGGTCCACAATTAAGCCTTAAACTGAATTTAGATTAAGAGGACTTGGTTCTTTTAGACACTTTGTTTGTTTCTTAAGATTTTTACTTATTTCATGTTTTTCCTATAAAAGGTTATGATTAAAAACATATTTTCCACATTAAAAGCAAAAACTAATTTAATAGAAAATTCAAAGTTTGATTTTTTTAATTTGAGAAGTTTAAAACAATCTCCATTTTTTTTCATCAATATTTTGTTAAAACCCTTTAAGTGCCATCGGTTCTACTTTAGAACCACTTAATAATTTTTTTCTGCCTCTAAGTAATATATTTTATTTTTTTGAAAT
The DNA here is from genome assembly GCA_038373865.1 of Uloborus plumipes. Classification (NCBI taxonomy): domain Eukaryota; kingdom Metazoa; phylum Arthropoda; class Arachnida; order Araneae; family Uloboridae; genus Uloborus; species Uloborus plumipes. The sequence continues at coordinate 47,110 of JAXGGA010008021.1, forward strand.
TAACTTGAGATCAATAATTAAGTTCCTAGTTTCATTGGTACTTTTTTTCCAAAATTCTGGACGGTAAATTCATCCAATGAAATATCTAAAAGCGGAATTTTACGTCGCGGCCGCTCAAAGGGTTAAAATAAATAATATAATTGTTTTTTTTTCCCCTCATAATGGTATGTCAGAGACTTTTTGCCTGAACCGCATTATTATTATTTCATTAATTTAATTAAATTTTAATCACCAAAATTTGAAAAATAGTAGAAAAAATACACTATTGGACCCCACACAACTTCTTTTTACGTATAAATAACTTAGGCAGGAATTCAAGTGAAACACGGACGATCGCAACTCACCATTTCAATCGCAAATTCCCAAATTTGGATAAGTTACAATCGCTATAAATGCTAATGGCACTGACGTCACTACGGGTGGAGCCAATAAGAGCTCACAAGCAGTCAGCGATCTTCTCTTATTCGCCAAGTAGGCTGTGACGTTTTTTCTAGCTCGTTTTTCATAGGCTAACGTCACGCTGACGTCACGATGTTTTTATCAAGAAACGTTCGAATGTAATTCACTTCCAGTAGCGATTGCAATTTGCGATCGCCTGTTTCACTTGAATTCCTGCCTTAGTAGATGCCTTAAGTGTTAAAATAGGATCAGGTGGGGGAAAGTGGGGCTAAAATCGAGCTTTTTTTAGAAACGGTCTCAAATTCACATAATTAAGTTTATCTTAAGGAAACTTTTGATGCATTTTATATACATTGGGTTCATATAGATGAAGTATGAGGCAGAACGATTTTATTTCGTTAGATTATTTTCTCTCACTAAAATGATTAAAACATCATGTGTTGATAGCCCTACTTTCCCCCATGGTGGGGGAAAGTGGGCTAGTTCAGAAATTAGTGTACATCTAAATAAAAATGTGTAAATATTGATTTTGACATAAGTATACAATGAAATTAAAATGCCTTAATTTCATTTAAGGTACAAATGCTCTGAAAATACTTTTTTTAGATGTTATGTAATGAATGAAACAATGTCGTCAGTTTAATTTTTTTACTTTCATTCACAATACTGAAAAATTCTAGAATTCTAATGTGTTCGAAAACGCGCCAAATGTCGCCAAGCTTGGCGACACTTGGTGATTTTACGCCAAATTTGGCGACAAAAATAAGTCGCCAAAAGTGATGCCAACTTGGCGATATCTTGTCAATTTCGCGCCAAGCCCATAGACTCCCATGTTAAACTAATGGTAAAGCAGGAAAAACAGCAAGCAAGTAAAATTTAGCATGCAAATTAACAGCATAAAAGCCAATTTTAGCAAAATAATAAAAAATAAGGACATAAAATCATTAAAAAAGCACCGATTTACTTAATGTGTGACGTAATCGTAAACCCTCAGGAAAGTTTGGTCATAGACCCACTTTACCCCACCTAAGAAAACACCTCATAATAAATAGTATTATAAATTTATGTTTTATTTTGTTATATAGAGCTGATCCTTAGATGTTCTAGTACAAGTCTATACCAAAATTAGTAGCATTTGTCAATGAATAATGATTCTAGAGGAAAGTTAATAAACACCAAATTTTTACATATCACACTCCATGAGCATAAAAAAATGCTTTGTAAGTATTTAATTTGCTTAGAACGTTCTAAAACTAACATAAAAGTATTCGCTAACATCTCAATTTATGTCTTTAAAAAAGGATTAACAAAATATTCAAATTAGAAAAGAGAAAATGGGTGTTTTTCAAAATAGCCCCACTTTCCCCCATAGATCCACTTTCCCCCACCTGACCCTTCATCTTCAGTGGGTGTCGTTGATTAATTTTGAAAAAAATAATTAAAAAAAATAATAATAATCAACGACACCCACTGAAGATGACCGCCGCAGTTGCGATCGAAACGTATGGATTAAAGCCATTAAGACCACGGCACAACAGCCCGGAATCCTTAACTAATATTAACATTCAATGGATTTTTCGCAAAATATCGCCAATAGCGCCAAATTGAACCAAATTCAAAAAAAAAAAAAAAAATGCCAAATTTGTCGCCAATTTGGCGATAAGTCGCCAAGCTGGCGTCAATCACTTGGCGACCAAAAGCATGGAGATATATCGCCAAGTGGTCGTGCCAATTCATATCATTTGAGACTGCATTGAAATGAACTGATTTATCCCAAAAAGGGGGTAAAACATCCCCTTGGGAACAGTCGAATTCAACCACAAGGGGAGATGTACAGCTAGACTATATTATTCCTGATTTTGTCCCATTAAACTGACTGCTGCATAATTGCAGATAGTTCTTTCATACGAAACTTATGTTTCATACAGTAATCTCAACCTTGCATTCAAAATATTTCGAATATTTGATAAAAATGTGTAAAAACTACATATTTTTATTTAAATATTGTTTAATAATCCTTCTAAGCATCTAAATATATTTTTTTATTCCTTAGCAATGATATGACCCTAATTAAAAAATAAACGTAATAAAATTGTAAACACAGAATATAACTTCCGACAACTATTTTCAAAATGGCAGCCGATTCCAAAATATCAATTCGAAGTAATAATGCTAGAATAGCGTTCCTTCTTTTGAAGTTTTAATATCTATCCCAAAATTAAATTACGATTTCCTTTAAATATTTGGATGCATCTTCTCAAAATTCACATAATCAATGAAATTAAAAAGAAAAAAAAAAGAACAGGAACACAATTAACCAATGACTACATACAATTTTAATTTTAACGATGCACATAGATTTTTCAAAATTTTATACGTGAATGCAAACAACTATAAAATAATACAAAAAATGTAAAACAGAGAATTATAAAACAAAAAACAATATGGAAAAATGGAAAACAGAGAATTGTAAAATATTTTGTAGTAAGTAAAATACAATTTCCAATACGTTACGTACCTTTGAGATGAACATTCTTTACAAATGTTTTTCTTTGTCCGCCGTTGAAGTAATGGCTGCTTGCAAGTGAAGACGAGAGTGTTGAGATGTAGACTGCTGCTGTTTTGGACTTGGTTTTCAACGGAAAACATTTGCGTTACAAAAACGTTGAAAAACCGTTAAAAGCACAACCTAACGAATATACAACGCTGGCAACGGTTTAAAAACGTTAATTCAACGAAGTGTGCTACCTGGGAAATGAGGCCAAAATAAAGCTTCTAGAATCAGTAGTTTTGGTTTTACAGAGTAAAAACTACAATTTTTAGCTAAAAATCGCTGTTTTTCTTAACTTTACCCTTTTTGCGGCACGTGTTAATATTATCCGATTAAGCTAAAACTTTGCAAATCTCATTTTCTAGACCATTGGCACATTTTAGGGGGGTGCCGCAAAAGATTAGCTGAAAAAAAATTTCCCCATGTTACTTGTGACCACCCTACTGTCACATGCTGTTTTTGACCCAAGTTGACGCCCGCACGGCTTTGCCCGTGGTATAAAATAAAAGTTCATTAGTAAAAAAAAGTTAAAACAGAAAAAATACTCTATTTTAGTTATAATTCAACTGCAATTCCTTCAAAGTATGATATAAAAATTTGGTATGGACCCCAAACTACTTCCTTTTACGTGTAAATTTCTTAGTCAGTGGCGTATGCGGGGGGGGGGGGGTGCCAAGGGACCAATGCACCCCCCAAGATTTTGTAAGACTGTAAAAAATGGTGGCACCGAATTTTGAAAAAACATGTAACCTTCATGTTTCATGTAACTATGCTTCAAGCTTTTTCAATGAAAAATACTTTATGGACACTGAAATATTGTCATATTATTTTCTGATTTCGACAATAAGACGCAAAACTAATTGTTATTCCGTAATTATGGAAATGTAAGAGGAAAATGAGCGATGTACCCGCGCCTCTCACAAACATTGTTAGACGTTTAAGCTTTCTATTAATTGCAGATTATTTAAATGATTTAAATGTGTTTAAGGTGCCTGCCTACCTTCGGAGGGAATTTTTTGAAATATTATCAAAAACTATTTTTTAAATAAGTTATATGATAGAATTCGTCTTTAAAAAATGGAGAAAACACCAAAAATTGCTGCATAATTTTTAAATTTTGTTTTTTGAGGGAAAACATATGTGAAAATAGCAATAAAACGGTATTTTTGCAAAACATCAAAACTCAAGTTCAAATCAAGATCTTTCTGTTCTGTAATTTTTTTTATCATTAGTGACACCCATTGCAGGGAATGACCCTTGCTCAGAAATGTAAAGACACAATTTAAAAAATTATGAAAGTGAACATTTTTATAAATTAAGAAATTGTCGAAATATGACTAATTTTAACATGCTACACATTACAAATCATTAAATAATGATGTTCCAATCATCAGAGAGGGTCATTCCCTAAATCAACTCATTAGTATTGACAAAAAAAAGTTTCAGAATATTACAAACATAACTTTTTGAGTTATGCTGTTTTGCGTTAAATCAAAACATTAAAAATTCAGTTTCGAGAAAAAGGCAAAGGAAAGCTGCTTCTGGTTACTAAAACCCTTAGACCTTTAATATTAAAATGCCTGTAGCTTCGGTTCTAAGCAAGATAGAAGCAAAATTCAAACTGATTTGGAAAGCTAAGAATTCAAACTTCAATACTAAATCATAAAATAAAAATTCATTTCTTGACCAAAAATTGCATTTTAAAGGTAGGCAGGCACCTTAAGCATTGTTCCTCCTCTTATTTTCTCTTTTTAAAAGATTATTTTGATCAAATTGTCATATTATTATTTTACATCCGTAAATAAAAAATCAACAAAACACCAGCTTATTTTTTTTCGAAATGTGACAAATTGGATTTTTATTTAAAAACTTATCGCACATTAAAAAAAAAAATTGTGTTTTATATTAACACTTACAATTACTGCTCATTTCAGCAGTAAATTTTTACCTTGGAGAAAAAGGGATCAGTTTCTACTTTCTTTTCTCATGGGATGAAATGAAAGTTTTTATTTTATTATTAAAAGTTTTATTAGAAATGAATAACTAAACAAGTTGAAATATTAATGAAGGAATGCGAAGGAATGAATTAATCAATAAGCATATCTGGGATTTTAAAAAAAAAGGAGTAAGTAATAGCTGAAAAACAAAAACAATTTTCCAGAAAGTGCCAAATATTACAATATGTGTATGAAATTTTGAAAATGAGTTGCATATATTCCCTTTGAATTTTAAGTCTATTTATTCAGTGAACTCTCACTTATGAGCCGGCCCAAGGGGGCAACAGAAAAAGGCGCATGAGAGAGGCGTATAAGTGAACAAGCCTATTTAAAGGACTAAAACGCAACATAGGTTCTAATGAGAGAGTGAATAAGAATGTTTCTACAAACATGGGACATATAACTCTACGGTTTGGCAATTACTGAAACGTAACTACAATGACAAAGGGATAAAAATTGTGGCATACCTAATTACAAACTGTTCCCTTTAAAGGGATCCATAATGGGTAATTGCCCCTGTCCGAACTTTAGTTCATGCGGAAAACATGCCCCAAAGAAAATAAATAAATTTTCATACATTTTAGGGAAAATTCGGCGCATAAGTGAAATATTTATCTTTAGAGCGACGCATAAACGAACGATACTATCATTATTTTGCTATGGAATGTGCTGGGACCATTCAAAATCGTCGTATAAGTGAAAAAGGCGCATAAATGAGGCGGCGTATAAGTGAACTTGAATCGCAATCATCCAATCGACTATAGGTTTAAGAATATAGATAGTATATTGCTAGGTGGATGGCGCAGAAGAGTTAAAATGTTTTAACATTCCCATTTGCCCCGTTATTTAAATCTTACCCCCACGTTCCCCAACATCTGAAGGACGTTTAAATGGACATTTTGTAGAATATGCATGAGAAAATGCGTGCATAAAAGCTAAGAAAAATCTTATCTTTGATGAAACAAAAATAACTATAAAATAAAACTTCATAAAAACCAAAATGTATAAAAAATTTCATTTTGGTACTCTCGGACCTTCAAAAATATTTTTTATCATTTAACTTTTTTTTTTTAATTATAAATGATCTATAAATTTTCCGAAGAAGACTTGAGTGCTTTTGGCTTGAGATTTTTTTTTCGTAATATGTTTATTGTTCTTGCATGATATTCATTTTTGTGAAAAAAAAAAATAATCTTTGAGCAACGTTCAATAGAAAAAATTAAATCGAAATACTGCGTTTTAAAGTTTCAACATATTTCTTGATTTTTTTTCTTTCTCATCACAGTGTCGATGTTCGATGTGCACCCCTCAAAATCAATTCCTGGATACGCCATTGTTCTTAGTAGATGCCTTAAGAGCTAAAATAATGCTTGGAGTAAGCAAGATAACAATTCAAACACTTACATCCCTAGTTTGCCACGAAACAATGCAAAAAATGTTTTACAATTATTACTCTCCTAAATATCGCCGATTTTAACATCATTCAGTGGATTTTTCGCAAAGTATTGCCAATAGCGTCAAATTTAACCAAAAAAAAATAATAATAATAATAATAATTTTTTTCGCCAAATTTGTCGCCAACTTAGCGATATGTCGCCAAATTGGCGTCAAACACTTTTTGACCAAAAGCTTGGCGATATATCGCCAAGTGGTCGCACCAATTCACATCACTTTTGTCTGCAGTGAAATTAACACTGATTTACCCCATAAAAGGTGTAAAACGACCCCTTGGGGACATTAGAATGCAACCCCAAGGGGAGGTGCACAAAAATAAGCCAAAAGTGAAAATAAGAACAATTTTGTTGATCACAGAAACCAACAGAAATTTTACCGAAGTTTTAAAGAAGAAGAAAGTTTTCTTTCCTAACTTCAAAACCAAAATAATATATTTTCCAAAATGACACACTTTAGAAAGAATGTTGCAATATCGCAATACAATGCTAGTAAATACACTGAAATAGAATTGAATGCCAAATTGTAAAAAAGTCACTAAAAAATTAATTTTTAATATTGTCTTTTATTATTTACTAGCGGTACCCGCACGGCTTTGCCCGTGGTATAAAATTAAAAGTTCGAACTTTTAACTTTAAGCTCTGGGTTAAGAAGCTCTGGCTTTGTTATAACACTTCTACAAAAAAAAACCTATATTCGTAAGGGATGCGTATTGATAGGTGCAAGTAAATAAGAACAACACTGCGCACTGTTTGGAATGGGAATGTTCAAGGAACTATTAGAGCGTAGTGTATTTTTCAAAATATACTGGTTTTCAAATAAAACGTTGAAAACAGTAGAGACGTCATTTCGAAATTTCCCAGGGGCAAAAGGTGCATACACAATTTAAAATTTACCAAAAAGTGGCAAAAACCACGCCTACTTATATGCCAATACATGGATTTCCCAAAGTCAGGGGGGGATTGAGCCCCCTGCCCCCCCCTAAATGACGGGCCTGAAACAGTGAATTTTTTTTTCATACCGTGTTGTTCTTATTTACCTTAAAAATGGTTCACTCATTTAATGGTCTCATTCTATGCACTTGATTTTTGTTCGACACAGCTTTTCAGAGAAAAAAAAAACTGGTCGCTTGAAAACAAAATCATAAAAATCTGGTATGGACCCCACACTACTTCCTTTTACGTGTAAATTTCTTAGTAGTTGCCTTAAGTGTTAAAAAAAGTGCTTGGAGTGAGCAAGGTAACAATTCAAATATTTACTCCCCTAATCTGCCACGAAACAATGCAAAAAATATTTTGCAATGGTTAATTTTCTAAATATTGCTGATTTTAATATCATTCAGTGAATTTTTCGCAAAATATCGCCAATAACGCCAAGTTGAACCCAAATTCGAAAAATATTTTTTTCGCCAAATTTGTCGCCAACTTGGCGATATGTCGCCAAGTTGGCGTCAAACGGCGACCAAAAGCTTGGCGACATATCGCCAAGTGGTCGCGCCAATTCATATCACTTGAGTCTGCATTGAAATTAACACTGATTTACCCCAAAAAAGGGGTAAAACACCCCCTTGGGAACATTCAAATGCAACCACAAGGGGAGGTGCACAACTAGACCATCCTCAGAGCCTACATACCAAGCTAGAAGCTTCTACGGCATATAGTTTTTGAGTTATGCGACCCACATACGCACACACGTACATACAGACGTCACGAGAAAACTCGTCGTAATTAACTCGGGGGTGGTTGAAAAAAATTTTTCGGCTGCCTATATGTTGCTAGGTACATATACACGTGCTGACAGGTCAAAAAAACTAAGGAATTTTCATTCGGGGGTGAGCAAAATCAAAATTTAGACTCAAATTTGAGTGATTTTTTTTTCGCGATCACAATACTTCCTTTACTACGTAAAAGGAAGTAAAAAAAAACAAACTTTAAGCAGAAGTTTTTCTGCAATATAGTCATTTACAAAGAATCTGTTTGGGCAAAATTATAGAGTTAAACCGCTCAAAAAAGCTGCTTTACCTCCCCTCCCCCTCCCAGTTTTACGCCCGTCCTTAAAGGGGGCGTTGAAAAAAATTTCAGTCCTAAATGGGGCAGTAGCTGTAAAAAGGTTGAGAACCACTGCATTAGACTAAGACATTTTGAAGTCTTCAAAATTTTTGCAGAATAAATCCATATATTTCAAAATTGCATTGTAAGTCTATCAAATTATTGCAAATTATTATGAGACTACTAAAATGTGTTAATTTAAAAAATAAAGAGTAAAATGGAGATAAAGTGCAGATATCTGATGTCTTTGAAATATTTGCAGAAAAAATGCATATGTCATAAATTAACATTAAAATTCTTCGAAACTTTTGCAAATTATTATGAGAGTAGAAAAATATGCAAAATTTTTTTTAAATAATAATTAGTGAAACCAAGAAAAAATGCAGACATTTTGATGTCTTCGAAACATTTGCAAAATTTTTAGAATCTGTAAAAAAAATTTTTTTTGCAAAATTTTTGAAGATATTTTTTAGCTGAGTCATTTGTAAAATAATTGATATAGCAGAAAAAATACTCTTTTTAGTTATAATTCAACTACAATTCCTTCAAAGAATGATATAAAAATTTGGTATGGACCCTACACTACTTCCTTTTACGTGTACATTTCTTAGTAGATGCCTTAAGTGCTAAAATAGTCCTTGGAGAGAGCAAGATAACAATTCAAACATTTATATCCCTATGTGAAGTTTAAATCCAAGTTAGAGATGCACAAATTTTCAGGTATACTGCAGATGCGTGTTTCGGGCCTACAAGGAGCCTCTTTTTCAATGCAAGAAGTGTGAGCTTTAGGATGAAGAATCATCCGATAAATGAAATGAAGAAATGAATTGCATTGAAAAAGAGGCTTCTTGTAGCCCCGAAACACGTGTCTGCAGTATACCTGCATATTTGTGCATCTCTAACGTTGGATTTAAACTTCACATCTATCGCACAAAGGTATTTATTTTCTTCATTTATATCCCTAGTTTGCCACGAAACAATGCAAAAAAATGATTTACAATGATTAATCTCCTAAATATCTCCGATTTTAAGATTATTCAGTGGATTTTTCGCAAAATATCGCCAATAGCGCCAAATTGAAGCCCCCCCCCCCAAAAAAAAAAAAAAAATTAAAAAATCGCCAAATTTGTTGCCAAAGTGGCGACAAATACTTGGCGACCAAAGGCTTGGCGATATATCGCCAAGTGGTCGCGCCTATTCATCTGCATTGAAATTAACACTGATTTACTCCATAAAAGAGGTAAAGCATCCCCTTGGGACATTTAAATGAAGCCCCAAGGGGAGATGCACAAAAATAAGCCAAAAGAGAAAATAAGAACAATTTTGCTGCTCACAGAAATCAACAGAAATCTTACCAAAATTTGAAAGAAGAAGAAAGTTTCCTTTCCTAGCTTTAAAAACAAAATACATTTTCCGAAATAAAACACTTAAAAAGAACGTTGCAATGTCGCAATTTATACGATATTTGATTAATCTTTGTGCTTTGGGTACCCTTTTCTCGCTAAATGGGCGATAGACGCGCCTACTACTGTTTCCAAACGTTGCCAAAATCAATATTGCTGAAATGCGAAATCTATGAAGATGAAAAAAAAAAAAATCCGCCAAATCTTTTAATTAAGTCATTAGTATATTGGAAACAGGGTTGCCAGAAAAATACTACGCTTCTTATTTGGGCCGAAAAAATACTACCGTAGTATCAAAAATACTACGTCTGGCAACGCTGGAAAAAGAACGAAACAAAAATAAGTATGAACACGTAACCATGGTAACAACATGAAAAGTTGATTTCCGTTGATAAACTAATTCATTTCATCTCTCTTTTCAAACAAATTTTATTCTCGAGCAAAACCATTTTAGAATCGTTTGGCTTGCTTTACTGAAGGTAAGCCTTGAATTCCGGGATTCTAAAAACAATTGTTACAGCTTTCCTGATGATCGTAGCATCTTCGAAAAAACTTCATTTTGTAGAGAAAATTTCAAGCTTTCGAATGACATTAGACTTGAAACTGTGTATGAAATTTTTCTTCCCTATTTTACCGAATTTTCGCTAAGAATTCGAATAGAAAAAGAACGAAATGGAATTTTCGAAAAATCGCTTCGAGGTGCAAAACTACATGCTACAAACTAATTTTGTGCCAAGTGGCATGAAAATCGACCGAACGGTTTTGGCGCTAAGTTCGTAATAGACAGAAAGAAGGAAAGACAGACCCACCTTCAGCTTTATTATTAGTAGAGAAGAGATAAACACTTGCATATCATGACTCACTTCGTGGTGACGCTCATTTTTTTCGTTGGCTTTATTTAATGAAACGAATATGGTATCTACTCTTAATATTTTTACTAACTTTGCATTGTTAGTTTTTCTTTAGCTGCACACATTAGGATGAATAGACCATTGAAAATTTACTTTGATTCAAATGTCAAATTATATATAAGTACTAGCAGAACCCGGCAGACGTTGTTCTGCCTAGATGTATATTTCGTCTCCACATGGTGTTTTGGATGTAAAAATCTACAAAGCGTTGTTGAAAATAGGCATGAAAGATTTTAAAAATTCTAAATCAAGCAAAGTTATCTTCTGATAAAGTTATTCAAAAATAATTCATAGTCTATAAAACTATGTTCTGTTGAGTTGGAAAACACAGATGTCCACTGCTTAAAAAGTTAATAAAGTAATTTAGAAGGCTAAACTAAGCTTAACAACAATAGCAGACTTGTTGAAATTTTGCAATGTAAAGATGCAAATAATACTTAAACTTGACAGTACTTGAAGAAATTTCTTAAAACAGAACAGTAACACATCCTTTTGAATAAGAAAACAATATGGTATGGACCCCACACTACTTCCTTTTACGTGTAAATTTCTTAGTAGTTGCCTTAAGTGTTAAAAAAAGTGCTTGGAGTGAGCAAGGTAACAATTCAAATATTTACTCTCCTAATCTGTCACGAAACAATGCAAAAAATATTTTACATATGATTAATTTTCTAAATATTGCTGATTTTAATATCATTCAGTGAATTTTTCGCAAAATATCGCCAATAGCGCCAAGTTGAACCCAAATTCAAAAAATAATTTTTTCGCCAAATTTGTCGCCAACTTGGCGATATGTCGCCAAGTTGGCGTCAAACACTTGGCGACCAAAAGCTTGGAGACACAAATTTTTCTACTCTCGAAAACAAAAATAGTTGCGCAGCAACGCGCCTTGGAAAATTTCAATTATTGAAGGTTCTTGGCGCTATTTAAAAAGTCGCCAATTTGGTAGCTAATTTGGGGTGCCTTGGATAATTCTGAACCCTTATCCCTTCCATAAATAAAGAAACTTACGTATTATCACTTTTGTGAAAGATAAATTGTCGCCAAATGCTGCGGTATTCTATATGAAGCTGATTACTTTTTGGCAATCTGAAATCAATTTGAATATTATATTTGGCGCTAAATGTACGTCATTCTGTAAGGCGTTAAAATAATTTCCAACATTGCGGTACATCATAGCAAATATTATGGCCATGAAAACGAACTATTGATTGGATGTTTGGCGAGAAAATATAGTAATATACTTTGATTGAAAACAGCAATAGGTATAAAGAACAAAATAGTTTTCGTCTGTAAAATAATGCATGACATCTAAGCCTCTACAAATCTAAAGGAGTTCCGAAATATGAAACTGAATCT
>JAXGGA010008022.1:0-59227 GCA_038373865.1 Uloborus plumipes
CTTACCTTAGGGACTGGGAAATTTTTAACCCCCCAAAGGAAAAAAAGAAGAAAACTTCCTAAGAAACAGGAAAAAAAACTATGAGCGCGGGATTTTTAAATCTTTTGCATTTTATTTGTTTACCCAAACTCTGCAAATTATGATTTAAAATTTAAATTCTGAGTTTTTAAAAACCCTTGCTTTAATAAATTTCATTTTCCCTGGTGAAATTTCTTTTTTTTCCAACCAAACGGAAATTGATATCTTTCCCTTTAAAGGTTTCCAAATTTTTCCCCCCTAACATTAGATTAACTCCAACAATGCGTTTATACAAACTACTTTATTATTTTACGTAACTTTAACTTTTACAAAAAACACACTTTCGCATGGAAATGCTGTTTACTTTGGCTCAAGCTAAAGAGAATCCTTTTTATATGAGGAAAGTCATTTGAAAAAACGCAGATTAATTTTGTAATTTTTTTTTAATGTTTCCCATTTTCTTTCTCGCCCGTTTTATTCAGACGGAAATGGAGTAATTTAATAAAAATGAGTTTGCAATATAGCAAGAAAAAAAAAAAAAATCAACACAAATAAATAAATATCATAGAGAATAATTTAAGTAATTAGCGCTTGATAGATTAGGTCTGTTTGGACTTGACTGACTCGCGTAAACGCAGTGTTCCCCGGCCTTAAAAAGGCAATAATAAATAAGCAATAAATTTTTGAAATTTAAATTAAGTTTTTATTATTATTGAGAAAATACAAAAAAAAAAGTAACCTACATTTATCATCTCACTCTACCATATATTGTTTCTGTATTTACAAAAAATACAACCTATTTTTTAAATACTGCGCTCTCAGAAGACTGTCAGAAACATGTGCTTTATTTATTAAGATAAAAAAAATATCGCCCGGCGAGACCAAAAGAGAACGCTCAAAAAAGCAAAGATGCAAAGAGTTAAAAAAAAGATAATTTTTTGAATTTTTTTCGCTGGACCTTAGCTTATCAACCTGACTACAGGCTCCATCCCAGGTAAAGTCCATCCGAACGAACTTTTGTCCATCAATATCCACACGACAGAAACCCTAAAAGCACAATCATGTCTGACGTGACCTCCGTGCCCCGCCGCCCCCACCCGAGTCCTATCCCAGCGCACCCGCTCGTCACCCCCGCGCCACCCCCGCACTCGCAGACCCCCTACACCTGCCACGCCGCGCGTCGATACAACACTCTAAAGTGTACCCTCGTGTTATCAACGTTACTTCTGACGTAGCTTACGTTTTATCTGACAGAGCATAACAACAACATATAAATTTCAAGTGGTGAAAGTAAAAACGCGTTTGTATAATAATGATGAACTTCACAAACAAAAAAGTTCAAATAACACTCAACGCAAAACCGCTAAGTGTACATTTTAAAAAACGACCGCTAAAGACATTTTATCCAATTACGACATTTTAGAGCTAAATAGATAAATGTTGCAGCAAATAAAAATATATATTGCTTGGGTCCTAAAAAAAGGAGGAAAAAACAAACTCATCCTATCATTTAAAAGATAAAGTTGAACCGCCAGGACCAAAACTTGAAAACTGCGTTGCAAAATTTGGTGTTAAAAGTCGTTCCAAATTCAGCTAGAAAAAAATAAAGACAAAAAAAAAAAAAAAAAATTGAAAAGAAAAAAGCAAAAATACCCAACCCCCCCTCTGCCCACAACCACCCCCCCCTCCCCGCCACCACCCCCGCCCCCACCACCCCCCCCCCCCCCCCCGCCCCACCTCCCAGCCCCAGCACGACCCACGTACCCCCCCACCCCCCCCCCGCCAACCCCCTCCACACCGCACTGCTCATGTACCCCACATTCGACCCAGCCGAGTTTGCCCATTACTACCCCAATCACTCGATCGCCCCCCAACCCATGCCCCACTGTTGCACAGCCGCTGTCAGGATATCCCTATTTGCACCAAAACGAACCCCAGGTACACGTAACAAATATAACGAGAATACGGATAAACGCATAATGCAACCTTGATCAGACACACGTGCAATTTATCACGTCCAACATTGTTAAAGTTACAGATACACGATAGTCATCAGAGCTCAGAATCAATATAGTAACTGAAGAAACACAAGTCTTGATTCATAAATGAAACTTTTTTTCTCTAAATTTTCAACCAGTTTGTAAATTCCAAACAGTTTATTCAGAAAGAGTAGATTTTGCTCCTCATAGAACATTTTCATGTTAAAAAAAAATAAAATAATTTGGAAAGTTTCAAAATTTGAAAAGTTAGGATTAAGGTTGATGAAGTCTATAGATTAAAAAAAATGTTTTTAAAGAAGCTTTTGAAAATTCGTAACTGAAATCGAAAACACTAACAAAGAATGGCTTCTTATTAACATTTTCATATGAAACATTGATCTGTCTAAATCATTTAGAGCAAGAATAGTGAAACGCAAATTCCATTTATATGTTAATAAGAATGGATAGAAAAACTATTTTCAACAATGATTAAAAATAATGAGAGGTTTACGAGAGAAAATAGATAATTTTTTTAAGCAATATTTGTTTAAATATATCTTAATACACTGCTCGACATTGAAAATGCAAGACCAAGAAGGAGTGGTCAGAAATTCATGCAAATTTTACCGTAGACGCACGTCACTGAGTTATGCAAATGATATGAAATGCGCAGCTCTCCGACGCACGTGAAGTAAGATATAAGAGAATGAAGTTGAAAAGTTGGCTATGTTCATGTTGGTTTTTCTGCCAGACTAATTATCGGAGAAATTTGGTTTTTGTCTCGAAGGATACGTGTGATAGGAGGAAATGCCGCCCCGTCCTCAACGAAGACACTTCCAGCATATAGACGACTTTACAAGGGGTATGGTGATCGGACTGAGAAGGGGAGGTTGATCCATACATCAAATTGCAGCTGATACCCACATGGATGCAAGCACTGTGCATCGGCTGTGTCGGAGATGGTTGGAAAGAGGAAATGTAGCTACATTGAGGGGTGCAGGTGCAGCCAGAGTGACGACAGACCGCTTGGATCGACGGATTCACCGACAAGCTGTGGCGGACCCGCAAGTCACTTGTACGTCGATTCTGCAGCACGTGCCAGGTACCCTGGATGTTCCTGTGTCGACCAAAACCATTTCCCGTCGACTGGTTGCACGTGGCCTGCAATCACGGCGCCCGCTAAGAAGACTGCCATTGACCTCACAGCAAAGACTCCAATGTTTGGAATGGCGCCGGACCAGAGCGACGTGGATGGCAGAATGGCAAACCGTAGTGTTCTCGATGAATCCCGCTTCTTTTTTGTCCAGCGATAGTCATCGCATACGTGTGTGGCGTCGACGTGGAGAAAGATCGAATCCGGCAGTAACTGTGGAACGCCCCACAGCGCGACAACGTGGCATAATGGTTTGGGGCGCTATTGCATACAATTCCGTATCACCTCTAGTTCGTATTCAGGGCACTATGACGGCCCAACGATACGTAGATAATGTACTGCGGCCGGTGGCAATCCCCTACCTTCAGGGTCTGCCAAATGCAATTTTTCAACAGGATAACGCCCGGCCTCACAGTGCTCGAATCAGCCAACATGCTCTACGAGGTGTACAGATGCTTTCCTGGCCACCATACTCTCCTGACTTGTCACCAATCGAACATGTGTGGGACGTGATTTGACGTCGTTTGCAGAACCTGTCACTGCCTCGTTCAGAGAACGAACTGTGGCAAATGGTTGAAAGGGAATGGAGTGCCATCCCTCAGGACACCATCCGCAGGCTTTTTGACCTTATGCCTAGACGTGTTTCTTCGTGCATCGCTGTCCGCGGTGGTCCTACTTCTTACTGAGCCGACGCCGTCCTCGCTCTAAATTTTGCTTATTTATTTTGAAATAAATATCACTTATTGTTCCATGCTGTCTCTGTCTTCTTACCAAATTTCATCAATTTCTGACCACTCCTTCTTGGTGTTGCATTTTCAATGTCGAGCAGGGTATATAAAAATTACGTGTCCCTGTGTTTGTGGCCAATGGACTCCTCAGCTACTGAACCGATTTTAACCAAATTTTGCACGCAGTTTCAGTTTGGTCCAACTTAAATGATAGGATAGTTTTTATCTCAATTTAGGACAGCAATATATTTTTTATTGCAAATTATCTGTTTAGCTACCAGCTTTTCTGTATTCTTGGCTAAGCCTTTTTACTAAGCCTTTTTTAACAACTTCATGGCTGAGCAACATAAAGCACACGTTCTGGCAGCTTCCGGAGCGCAGTAAACAGGTTGTAAGTTAGCGGTGCGTTGAGTGTTATTTGACTTTTTTGTGAAGTAAATTATAAACAAACGCGTTACTTCCCTTGAAATTTATATGTGATAAGCTGTCAGAAACGATTGTCACTTAAGAGTTTTTACGCCTCTGAGGCTGAGAGGTGGAAAGCGCTTGGTGGGATAGCTCCTGGACTGCATTTAAGTGGCTGTTCTTCTTACTACTATTATATATACAAAAGTTTGTTTGGATGGATTTATGGATGGAGCAGTCAGTTGATAAGCAGTCCGAAAAAATTATCTTTTTAACTAAGCCTTTTTTGAGCCTCTGTCGCCGGGCGACATAAAGCACATGTTCTGACAGCTTCTGGAGCGCAGTAAAATAGGTTGTAAATACAGAAACAATAATGGATGATTAATGTAGGTACTTAATTTATTTTTGTATTTTCGTATAAAAAAAAACCATAATAAATTCAAAAATTTGCTTATTTATTGCCTTTAAGAGTTCGCCGGGTCAGCTAGTATTTATATATATATATATAATATATATATATATATATATATATATATATATGTATGTATTTATTTTAATTTAAAACATCTTCCTGCACGATGATTTTTTGTGATACATTAGTTTTAAATAGTAACTCGTAGCTTAATTTGAGCTACAAAGTTGCTCGAAAATAGAATAAAAAAAAAAAAGCTTTGAATATTGAAATATATTTATTGTTAAAATACCAAAAATAAGTTAAATGTTGAGGAATACCTTTAAAAAAAAATCAACAATACACATGCATATAAAAAATATATATATAACATTTAAATAGGCATAAATTGAGATAATCGAAAGGGCAGTCCTTCTCAATTGATGTGAAACAACAAGGTCAATAGAGTATGTTACGACACTTTCAGAATTAATAAAAAGGAAGAACATACAGGTATTTTTCCTAAACAAAAGTTTCTGACAAGGTGAAGATGTCAGCTATAATGTTGCTAGTTTATTGCCACTCCCCCCCCCCCCCAAAAAAAAAACACTTCAGTAAAACACTTGTCTTGACAGTGGGTAAATTTAATAGTAATAGGAATGGTAGATGTTAATGAAGTTGAATGAAGCGGTTAGACTGCCATTTCCAGACAACAGTATCGGGAGACGAATTAATAACACGACATGTGACATTAGAAAAACATTGGTTTATAAAATAAAAAGAGCTCGAAAAATGTTATTTTAGGATGATGAATCAACAGCACTATTCAGAGCCATGTGCTTGATACTGTGGAATGCATTCAAAATCTCTTCTGAAAAAAAAAGTCTTCTGGTGGAAAAGCCAGCTGGTGAGAAAATATGTCGCGCTACAAAAAAAAAAAAAAAAACAGCAATGGGATCCAGTGGTAAAACTGTAGGAGAGTTTGTTCATATTGAGCGGTTGCAATGACCAGTACTGTCAAAGATTTCATGTCAAATGTGAAAAATCAAAACCCAAATAATAAAATTGCACATTATTTCCTCCATCATGGAGCTCTGTCATGTCGAACATAATTCCAGATAAACCAAAGTCAGCTTCAGTTAAAGCCATAAAAAATATCAACTTCATCAAAAACAAGACTACGCAGTTCTTTCTTTTTCTCTGCATTTTCTTAAGAAATGGGGTATTCATCATGCCCCCCTTTCTTTTTTATACTGAGATTCCCTGACTTTTGAGCAACAAGAATCCAACAAGAGATCTTTAAGTTAAGAGATCTTAAGTTAAGAGACAAGCCCAAGTGCAAGTTTATGATGTTACACACGGGGTTTGTTACATGACAAATATCAGCTAAAAAAGTAGAATTCGTTGATTACATTTTTGAGAATCTGAAAGAATTATGTCGTAGAATGCAAAGAATAGGTGAGAACTTGCTTACATGTATGAATAAGCTAAAGAGGTTCATATCAAAAACTCAGCTTTTTAAAGATTCCAATATATTAAGGGTTGCTTTACATGCTCAAATGGAACATCAACTCACAAAAACATCTGATTGGAATCGAGCAATATAACTAGATTTACACTTCATTGAGTCTTCAGTCAATTTGCCTTATTTTGAAGTTGCAAGTATTATTTATGGACCACAGAAGCAACTGTACTCTAAAAAGTTAAATTCAGTAAAGTTCCTTTGGACGCATAATGACTGCCAGTAACAAGAAGTTACACCCTGAACTAAACGAAATGAATTTTCCGTTACTAACTGTTCAAACTTGAGCAAAAAGTAGCCAAGACCTGCAGAACAAAAAAAAAAAAAAGATGAAAAAATGATCAAAATGCACTGTTCACTCAGAAATTATTAGTTGAGCTGTTTTTTTTTTTTTTTTTTTGAATTATTTAAATTTGAACAAAAAACTGTTCGACTCAAAAAGTCAAAAACGGTAATGAGGTGTCCGCTCTGAGCTCTTTCGAAGAAAAAAATACTAAATTGGACCTGTTCCTGTATAATTTCCAATTTTAAATTTTTCGATATTTATTTAATTACTTATTTATTTTGAGCTATTTGTGGACTTATGTGCGTCTTAACGTGATTGCAGCTAACATGAAAAAAGTAAAGCATTATTTTTCTTCAATTTTGTAAGCATTTTTAATCATGCAAGCATTAAAAGCCACCTGATGCGTTTAAGAATTTTAAATACAGAATAAAAATAATCAAATGTAACTTATTATGTGTAAGCTTTTGCATCCAAATGTTT
This sequence comes from Uloborus plumipes, assembly GCA_038373865.1. Lineage (NCBI taxonomy): Eukaryota > Metazoa > Arthropoda > Arachnida > Araneae > Uloboridae > Uloborus > Uloborus plumipes. Next base: position 6,963 of record JAXGGA010008022.1, read on the forward strand.
GAAAAAACTTCGACATGTATGATAATGAATCAAACACTAAAATTTACTTTTGTAGTGTATTCTAAGGTGATTTCAGCCAACATGAATAAAAATAAGGAATGTATTTCCTTAAAATTGTATTACTTTTATATAATTGTGAAAATAGCAGCACTAATAAACACATCATTCAATAGTTAAAAAAAATGCACTGCTTAATTTGTCATTAAACCTAAAAAAATTGCACAGAAACTATGGAAAACACAAACACTTTTGCTGAATCAAACACCAAAAATTATATTATAAGTTTTTACGTAATTCTCAAGTAGAGCTAGTTAATTATTCTGCATTTTTATACAGTCTAAATTGAAATCACATTCTCCATTGTTTTGATCGTTACCACATTCAGTAATTATCATAACAATGCTACTTAATTTACACTCAAACAAAGAAGCTAATTTTGAAAGAAACATAGAATCCAAACTTAATGAGAATGTAGATAACACTAGTCGACAAATTTTCGCTTTTTTTCCCTAACAAAGATGAAATTAACTGTTTTTGACTAATTTTGCAGTGTAGAATTCAAAAATAATAGTAAAAAAGCTGTAGCACGTACAGTTTTTTTGTTATGAATTTATAAAAAGTACTAAACATAACTGAAAAAACATATCAAACACACCTTTTTTCAAGAGGAAAGGATCATAATATTAACTCCTAACTTTTTTTTAAGTTTCAAGAGAGACTCAAAGTTCAAAATCATGACCACTAATAGCAAAGAAGGGGTTCTTAGGGGGTTGTACCCCCTCAAAATGAGCAAAAAATCACCAAAAATGATCTTTGCATTCTTGTTTTTTTAAAATGACGTTTAAAAAAAAATTCGATGTAAAAATAGAGGATAGGACCCCCTCTATGATTCCTACGTCCGGAAAAATTTTCGCACTGTAAAAAAAAAATAAAAAAATTAAAAACCGATTTTATGACTGTCGCATGCTAAATACGAGACACATCGCAGGTCTTCAGAAAGACGGCGTATTCTGGCTGGTTCTTATGTAAAATTATCTGCAAAATCCAAATATGGTCCCGTTCCTCTCCATCACTCTCCACTTCTTGCCGAAAGCCCCCCCCCCCGCCCCCTCTGATAATGCGTGATACTGATGAAGCGTGTGTCAGTCATAGGATCGTTTTTTTTTTTTTAATTTTATTTTACAGCGCGAAAAATTTTTTGGGCATAGGAAAAATAGGAGGGGGTCTTATACTCTGATTTTACGCCAGAAAAAATTTTTAAAACGTCATATTAAAGAAACCAGAATAAAAAGATACTTTTTCATGATTTTTTGCATATTTTGAGGGGGCACACTCCCCTCGTCCCCCCTTTTTGTTATCGGTAGTCATGAATTCGGACTTTGAGTCTCCCTTCACCTCCAAAAAAATTTAGGAGTTAATATTTTGTTCCTTTTCCCTCCAAAAATATGCATTTGGTGCGAAAATCATAAAAAATAGTAAAAAATTATTTTTTTTGTTACGGAAAATTGAGACGTGGTGGGACTTTTTTACTTGCAGGTATTTAAATAACTATATGAATACGTAATAAAAATAATAATTTGGTTGTTGTTAGTGAACCACTGTCGACCAGTGTAATTAGACGTAACTTTATCTAGTATGTTTGGGGTATGAAAGAAAGCAGCCAATTTCATAATTGTACTTCATAATAGATAAATATTTAAAACGGATTAAATCGTTTAAATGTTATTTCGATGTAAATACAAAATTTGAATCAGAATATTTTTCAATATAAGTGTTATTTTGTCTCGAAGAAATTTATATATCAATGTATTCATTTAGAGAACTTGTTGATTCCCAGTAATTTTTAAACTTCATCCAAAACAAACCTCAGGAATCGCGCATCACTTATTTATTTTCAAAATATAGACCAATATGTATTAATTTGCACACAAAGTGCCGAAAAGTCAGTAGTGTAACCCTAAACTATTTGAATTTTATTTTCTCGAAATTTTGCATTTATAAGGAGGAAAAATCTAACTAACCCTAAAAGAACTGTTGCATGTGCTCATGTGAGCTTAAAATTACATTAAGATTTTTTTTGTTCAAGTATTAGTGCATTCATTCATTATGTAAATAGTTTTGCAAGTAATACAATAAACAGTAAATTAGTTTTTACCTTAATACGTAAATAGTGAAATGTAAACAAAATCTACACTGAGTTGCCTGCAAATATTTGAAAAAACGGTAATTATTTAATGGAAACGAATAAAATTCTTTGAATAAGTGTAGATATTGTAATGTTTAGAAATCTTGCACAACGTGCGAGCAATACAGATTCAAACCCAGACAGATAGATTACATGCTTAAATCATACTGCACACCGTGAATGAAAGGAGTTTTTAAATTAGATTAGCATTAATTTACCATGAATTCAGTAAAAGCTCCTTTCAGTATCGGTATGCTACATGTCGGTATTTGCAAACTAAATTGAAGCAAATCGCTTTTGAAAGAAAATGTTAAGATTTGGAGTATAGTTTTGTAGCTAACTAGCTAACTCACGTCATTTACGTTTCTCTTTCTAATTGCAGCATCATGCAAAAAAAAGTGAAATGAAGCTTCAAAAAACTCAGAATGTTAAAATATTTTGTTTCGCTGGTACCAGAGATATATTTGTTTATTTCTTATGCTTTGAATATCCTTATTAACTGCATATTTTACTGATAATTTTTTATAAAAATTCAAATATGGAAATATATATTTGAAGTATTTTAACGCATTAAGAGCCTTTTTTTGCTCCCCCCCTCCCAATTTACTTCAACAATATTATTGCATTTTCCGATGCTATTTAAGTAAATATAAACAATCAACTGGTGCTTTCGAAAGTAGGACAGAACGGAGTTATTAGTAGTAGAAGCTCCTTCCAGTTATTTTTTCTTAATGTTTTTGCTAAGTATAGGGTCATTCCGACGAAAATGGTACAAGTCATGTCTGAAACTCTTTACTTAATATTATCAATTTAAATAATTTCCACCAACTAATCATGTTTTTTTTTTTTTTTGATTGAGTTTCCATTTATTTGTGTATAATGAAGTGTAAAAAACTAGTACATGACTCATTTATGAAAGGATTTTAAATATTTTGATCACTTCGTTTAACAGAGTGGACATATAACAGAGTGGACAAATAAGCCTTTAAAAATATCTGTATAATCACAAAGAAAAGTTGGAATCACAGAACAAGCATAAAGTGGAATAAACAGAAAAAACTGTAAGTCTGTCTGCAATTTCAAAAATATATATATATATATATATATATCTATATTTTTTTCATCATAAAATCGGCTCTAACAGACCGGACATCCAACAGGTCAAATTAACTATCATAAGAAAAGAATTAGGCTCACCCTGGTTGTTGACAGCTAATCACGGCAGTTACACTACCTATATTTTTTAAAAAATATATCAGATTGAATACAATTGTTTATTTTATTTCCAAAAGACATATAACAGAGTGGACAATTCGAAACATAGAAAATCTAGGGACATGGATAAATAATAGTGTTTTTTGGGGAATTTTTTTTTTATTTGCGTAATAATCTACAGAAATGATGTCAGAAGCATTTTTTGTGCAGTGCAATGTAATTTATTTTGTTGTTACATTTCAGTTTAATTTTAAATCACATTTAAAATTCTAGCAATTTGAAGCTGGGACACGTCATTTTCTCCTTCTTCTGACAAATAATTTTTTTGTGTCATTTCTAAATCAAGACACACGGCAGTGTGTCAGCCAAGTTCGCGCTGCACATCTGCTAGTGTATCTTTACACGAACCATTTCGGGCTACTTTCGACCCCTCCGTTTCTCAGGAACTACTTCATCTATATGCTTTAAATTTTGTAAGTCTGTTAGAGTGACATAGAACACCCATAATCCTAAATTTTATGAACATATCTCTTTTAGTTTTAAAGTTATTAATATTTGAAAAGTGAAAATATGGCGATTTTCTTATTTAGATTATACACTCACTCATCAAAATGTTTACCTACTTCCAAGTGTCTCATAATCTTAAAATTTGGCATCAAGGTATATTTCCATACACTAACTATGGAAAAAATCTAAAAAGTCCAAAAACTACATTAAAAAAGCAAGAAAAAAAGCATTTTTTTATGAGTATCTTGGCGCGATTTATAAATGGTTCGTCAAACAAAAGCGCCAAAATGCTTGTAAAACGTTGCCAAAAATAAAATACTTAAGTTTAAAATCAAATGTTTTATTGTAAGCTGTTTCAAGGCTTAGTTTGCCTTGACGGAAGATTAAAATGGTTTATCAAGATGAAATAAATAATTCGAATTCTAGAGATTTGACATTTGACACCCTGAGGTCCCCCGCACCTACCGTTGGACTGTTAATTCTAGAGATTGACTATGCCACCTTGCGGTGACTTAAGATATTAACCAAGTAGTTAAAATATTCTATTCCTCTTTTAAGAAAAATATAGGGTAAACACGAAGAAAATTTACTTATTTAGGATCGTCGCTCCAAGCGATGTACTTTCGCAGCACTTAAACTTTATAATATGGGTAAAAATGCATCAATATTGCTACATTCGAACGTTGCTGAAAAAAATCTTTATCAGTAAGTATACCGCTCTTCAGTCTTTTAACTCAAATAAAAATATATATGTATATATGCAAAACAAATGAAGGACAGTATTTATTCAGTAGTATATTAACTTGTGTCTAAATGAAAGCGTAACCGTTACTTCGGCTTTTCAAAAATGCATGATATCCCAACAAAAACATAAATGTGAAAAAGGAGCCAAGTTCGGTTGAAACAACGTTTGGGCAGTTTGAAGCAGCGGTGCCACCGACAAAAGAGTTGAAATCTAACAGGCTCCAAGTTCTATAGCTGTTCTGTTAACTACAGTCGTGAGAGTTATTGAAATGTTCATTAATTTATTTTAATAACATTTCGTTAGTTCCTTTCATATCGACTTCGGAACTGGGCAAGTTTTAATCGTCACGAAGTTACGTTCAAAAAAGTCCGACTTCCGTCAGTTAGAAATGAACTTGCCAAGTTCCGAAGCCGATATGAAAGGAACTAGCGAAATGTTATTAAAATAAATTAGTGAACATTTCAATAACTCTCACGACTGTAGTTAACAGAACAGCTATAGAACTTGGAGCCTGTTAGATTTCAAATCTTTTGTCGGTGGCACCGCTGCTTCAAACTGCCCAAACGTTGTTTCAACCGAACTTGGCTCCTTTTTCACATTTATGTTTTTGTTGGGATGGATTATACCTAATCAATTGATACTTGATGGTACAAAATTAAATGGAGAACTAATAAAAAACACATTTAATGGGTGGTAGTTATTAAAATTGATTTAAAAAAATTCTAAATTCTCGGACATGATTTGTAATCATTTTCGTCGGGAATGACCCATATTCACAAAAGTTAACAGTACATGCTTATAGCTTTTAAAATAAATTCTACTACTTAACGAAGCATACGAAAGTTAAACATGCTCAACATGATCATCATTCCAATTGAGTTTGTTATAGATTAGTATAATAGCACACTTCTATTTCATAAAGTAGGTATTAACCCTAAGGCATCACAATAAATCATTGCATTAAGTTAAGCGACACACGCGCTTCAGACACTAAGTATGATGAAGTAGGCTGTATTAACCCATGTAATGCGCTTTATAATAACACGATAAATAACAGCTCAACCAATGAGTATTTCATCATGCTCCACGTATTAAATATTTTCGAATGAAAGCCACTTTTTCATGAAGTTCACTGATGCAAACTATGTTTTTAGTTTCGTTAAAATTTATTTTCTTTCCAAGTATTGTATTTAACTTTGTATTAGGGATGGAACGGTAAGAAAGTTGGTCGATTACTGATTAATCGGCTGTTCATAATCGGTCGATTAATTATCATTTTTACTACTATCAATGTCTCCATCACTTTTTTCTTTTATAATATCAATTTTATAAATACAAGTGATTAATTTATTCCTGAGAGACTTTTTTTCTCCATTTTTTTAACTTTTCCGCAATAATTTCAAAGTTCATCCATTTTTTTTCAACTGATTTTCATATTATCTCTATATATAAAGATGACGGGCTTTGTTTGTTTGTTTGTTTGTTTGTACGTTTGTAACCGCTGGCAAGAAGCCTCCACAGCACCTACAGACTCGAAACTTGGCACAAAAATTCGAATGTATCCCCGTGTAATGCATCTCGAAGGTCAAATTCTAAATTTAGAATTAGTTATTTTTAAATTAATTAGTCTCATTTTTGGTGTATCCGCCATACTTGAGGGGGGAGAACCTTCCCCCATCCCAAAACATTAGATATCGTTGGAAAGGGGTTTTTCTGAAAAAGAAAAGTTTTAGCACGTTACTCTCTGTTAATTAGAACAGGAGATATTAATCAAATTTAGTCGATTTTCAAGGCTTAAATATGTACGCAAAACTGAAACACTAGATCCATTTTCCATACAAGCTGCTGTTTCTTCTCTCATTGGTTTAAATTTACGTATAGAGTTAAGACTTGAAAATTGACTAAATTTGAATATACCTCCTATTACTTACTTAACATAATTTCTTTTTGATTTATTTGGCAAATTGTTTTAAACTTTAAAAGGACTTTTACTGCAGTTTAAAACGCTGTGGAGAAACCGCTAAGACTAGAATTTTTTATGCGACATTTTAAAAGAACTTAATGTATTTACAGCTTTAAAAATACTGAGAGATGTATAGCTGTGATGCCTAATAAGTGAAGTTAAGGTGTAATATAAGAATATATTCTTAAAAATTAAAGTTTTGTTGTGGCCAATAACTCTCACAATATTTTCAGAAAATTATAGTAATTGGCCCCCTATGATGAGAACGCTACTAATAACTCTAAACGTTTAGCAACAGAAAACTCAGATGAAGAGTTTGATGTATTAAATAAGCTCATGTCTCTAAAAGACTTCCCAAATATTTTTCGAGGCGAAATGGACGGGATAAAAGCACTTAAATATCAGAAGGGAGTTTAAAATAATACATAACCGTTATACAAAGTTTGGCGCTTTTTTTTTCTAGAATGATTTTTCTAAAAACAACTCTACCAATACTGAAATACTGACTGCAATTATAACGACAAATGCAAATCTGACTAATGAAGATAATGTGACAGCAGCAACAATTGTGATAACTCATCTGAAAACTCCTTTAAATTTGTGTACGTCATCTACTTCAAACAAAACAACTCATTGTAGTAAATTTATCGATGATTACCAACAAAATGCGTCAAAAAGTAGGAGAAAATTTCTTAATAGGATAGACAAAAAAACCATTCTTTATAATTTCTGAGAGTTGTAGAGCGGCTATTGAAAACAATGAACAAGAAAAGCAGCAAAAAGAGTGAAAAATAAATAAAAGAAAAGAAAACGGAATCGACAAGCAGCCGTACAGAAAGAAAATGCTTTAAATAAAACTAAAACAAATAAAGAGAAGTCAAAACATAGAAAAGGGAAAGATGGAGAAAGATATTGAATGCTATAATGTTATAATATATTTAATGAATGGAAAATATATTCAATTAACGGTATAATACCTTCATACAATGGTATACTATATTTTTGTAAAGGAATAATATTTTCATGTATATATATATATATGAATAATCCAGTATAACATTGAATATTTACATGGCCAATAACTGTACAGTTTTAGAGCCTATAACTATGATAAGGTGGCCAATTACTATCAGTTTGACATTTTTGTTTTTGCGTTGACTTTTTTCTAATAATATATTTGAAAACGTGCTTTCAGACAGTATGAGTAGTAAAATGCATTAATATAGTATGATATGAAGTAATTTTTATCCATGCAGAAATATTTCATTTATTTTTTATTCAAGCATACAAATACGATGTCGCTAAAGTGACCAATTACTATACCGCTTCAACTATAATAATTTTACTTCAGAGGGTTGGAGTGAATTTAAATTTATTCAGTGGATTTCCTTCCCATTTATTTGCACGGGCATCGCCGTGCGGGTACTGCTAGTTGTTAATAAAATAAACTAGACACGAAAATTCAATGAGAGAAACAGTGGGAGATTGGTGAAAGCGCTAATTTCAGAGCACTTTCAATTTAATTTTTTTTACATTATTACCAATTTGGTTCAAAACTTATTCTTAGTAAAATTTAAAAATTTGTCTAAAACACTATGATGATGAATGGAGAAAAATATCGACACATGAAAATTTTTTTATTAGTGCATATATGTGCATATTTATTCAAATTGGGAAAACTAATTTATTAAAATTTTTTATATCAACTATGGGGTTGGTTTTTACACTTCGTTTTGTCTCACACATGGTTTGAATTTATTTGCCTCGTGTTTTCTCACTACACTTTCGCACTATATGTTACTTTTGTGATTGTACAAAGTTATTTATTTATTGTTTATAATTTCTTCTAAATTTTTCAAGGTTAATTCTTGCTCAAGACACACTTTAATTAATTTAGTATCAAACATACTGGTGCCTCCGTTTAATCGGCAAACTTTGGCCGATTATAAATTAAATGAAATACATGTTTTTCACATTTCAATTTAAAAGTTCTCCCATTAAATTATTCATAGTAGTGTCATTTCAATATCAGCTGCGAGAGTTTTTTCTTACTATTTCATTCAGTTTTATGCAATCTTTGAACATTTGATTTGCTTTTACTCTGTAGACATCCGTATTACATGTTACAGTAATGTTTGCAGAAAATTATTTTCTGTTTGTAAATTTAATCATCATGGATCCCTTTGAAGGTCCACTTTGAAAAAAAATCTTTAAAACATATTTTTTCCGCCGATTAATCGGCAAATTATGGCCGATTATAAGTAATCGGCAAAGGGACCGATTATAAGTAATCGGCAAAGGGACCGATTATAAGTAATCGGCAAAGGGACCGATTATAAGTAATCAGCAAAGGGACCGATTATAAGTAATCGGCAAAGGGACCGATTAATAGACACTGCCGATTTTATCGGTGCATCCCTAATATATATAAATCAGGAAGGATGCATTTTCCTCTGAATCATAGATATAAATATTCTCTTTCAATTAAATTTGTTGTTTTCAAAATAAGTAAATATATCTACGCAATATACGTCTATACAGGGTGTCCACTCCAATCGTGGACCAATAGCTAATTTCTAAACCGTTAGAGATAAGCATAGAGTTTATTTAGAAAAAAATCTCCAAATTACGAAAGGAATTTTAGGTCTACTCAATGTTTTTCAAAAAATCAAATTTTGAAAGAGTTACGAAATCTAAATTTTTATACAGCCCCCCAGTCCTATCAATCATATTTAGTAAAACATTCTTGACACTGTAACGTTTAAAACTAAAAAAAATCACTCTTTTACCACAAAAATTGACCGAGTTATGACGTTTTGAAAAATCAAGATCTTGAAGGATTTCGCATACGGTCCGTTAAGTGATCTCTCAATGACGTCATGAAATAATGCAAAATCTTGATTTTTCAAAACGTCATAACTCGGTCAATTTTTGTGGTAGAGGAGTGATTTTTTTTAGTTTTAAACGTTACAGTGTCAAGAATGTTTTACTAAATATGATTGATAGGATTGGGGGGCTGTATAAAAATTTAAATTTCGTAACTCTTTCAAAATTTGATTTTTTGAAAAACATTGAATAGACCCAAAATTCCTTTCGTAATTTGGAGATTTTTTCCTAAATAAACTATATGCGTATCTCTAACGGTTTAGAAATTAGCTATTGGTCCACGATTGGAGTGGACACCCTGTATATTACGTAGCTTTACAGCTAACATGAAACGTCAACATTTTATATTAGCATGATGAACATTTCCTTGGATAAATTGGAAAAACGAAATTGTGTAGCAAAGAGGTATAAAAAACAAATATAATAATTAATAAACCTAAAATTAACTTTTACTAAATCCTCAGAGAGCCGCAATTTGCATAATTTTCGTAACATACGCTGTCAAAAAACCATTAGAGAGACATTAAATTAGAATCATTGCACAGGTTAATGCGTTTTTTCTTCGCCAAATAAAATTAGTAATTTAGCTTTCTGCACTTCCCAATCATAACAGTCTCTAGCGAACAGATGGAAAAAGTGAAAAATGAAGTTTGTTGTAGCATATATTTAGATGCTTATTAGTCTTATTTTTATTTATTTATTTTTAAAAAAATAATGCACAACATTATAACTTTAAGTTCTGGAAAGTCTATGCATATATGTGGGTTTTTGAGTAAAAAAAGAAGCACTTTTATAACAAAATACGTTAAGTTATAAAAGCGGATTAACAATGAAAAATAGATAAAAAAATAACAAATAAATAAAAAAAACTTTTAATATTATGTTAAAAAAAAAAAAAATACCGAGTAACATTTTTGGAGAAATGTAAGGTCACAGTCAAGTTTTTGAAATGAAAATAAAGAAAAAATATCGATTTTGCAACATAAGCTACGTATCTAGCTAGGTATAAGGATATATCTGTAATAGTGTTATTGGTTTACTAAAAATAGTCCTAATTCTAGTAGATTATTTTATGGATTTATTTGATCAATATTTATGCAAAAAGAAGACATATAGCCAGGCAACTGTTATCTATGTAGGATCATTAAGCACTTTGTTTTGGCCATAACCTGCCAATTGCAGCAAGAATTTTATTCTCGACGTCTGACACACATTTCTGTATAAAATTAATGATTTCGAACCTTTTTTTTTATTTTTAAGAATCGGTTTTATGTTCTGCTAATGAAGACTTCAAATCATATTGCGTAAAACGGCGTTTTTGTATTAAAAATTAGAGAGCAATATGGCTACGAAAACAATAATAAGTTAATGTAGTATTCAGTTGTTTACATTTGAGGATCTCAGGCATACACGCCTAGCCAATTTAAGTGCCCCGGTTATTATGTTTCATTATTACATCATAGCAGTAATGATATATTTTTTCCAGAGGTGTTTGCAAAGAAGGGTCTCGAAAAACTACAGTATTTTTCTACTAAATTCTACTAATAATTACGACTTTAAAGAAAACCTAAAAGCATTTCTTAGCCTTCTAACCTGCATTTCTTAGCATGTGATCTCAGTTGGTACTTTTAGGAGTTTCAACGTAAGCAACGACAGTTCCCTTTTTACGATTATTTTGATTTCACAGCAAGAGAACATCATAAGAAAGACTGCTACCTTAATTGATGCCTTACGCGATTTCTGTTTGAACTCTAGGGGGTGGGACACAATTAACCTTCACAAAAAAAAAGTACTGTTCCCCACCGAATTATCGGGTTTTTTGCTCCATCTAATGACCCAACAAGGATATATTCCCCACATTATACAGGGTGTCCACTCCAATCGTGGACCAATAGCTAATTTCTAAACCGTTAGAGATAAGCAAAGAGTTTATTTAGGAAAAAATCTCCAAATTAGGAAAGGAATTTTGGGTCTATTCAATATTTTTCAAAAATTCAAATTTTGAAAGAGTTACAAAATTTAAATTTTTATACAGCCCTCCAGTCCTATCAATCATATTTAGTAAAACATTCTTGACACTGTAACGTGTAAAACTAAAAAAAATCACTCTTCTACGACAAAAATTGACCGAGTTATGACGTTTTGAAAAATCAAGATTTTGAAAGATTTCGCATACGGTCCCTTAAGCGATCGCTAGATGACGTCATGAAATAATGCAAAATCTTGATTTTTCAAAACGTCATAACTCGGTCAATTTTTGTGGTAGAGGAGTGATTTTTTTTTAGTTTTAAATGTTACAGTGTCAAGAATGTTTTACTAAATATGATTGATAGGACTGGGGGGCTGTATAAAAATTTAAATTTCGTAACTCTTTCAAAATTTGAGTTTTTGAAAAACATTGAATAGACCCAAAATTCCTTTCGTAATTTGGAGATTTTTTCCTAAATAAACTATATGCGTATCTCTAACGGTTTAGAAATTAGCTATTGGTCCACGATTGGAGTGGACACCCTGTATATTACGTAGCTTTACAGCTAACATGAAACGTCAACATTTTATATTAGCATGATGAACATTTCCTTGGATAAATTGGAAAAACGAAATTGTGTAGCAAAGAGGTATAAAAAACAAATATAATAATTAATAAACCTAAAATTAACTTTTACTAAATCCTCAGAGAGCCGCAATTTGCATAATTTTCGTAACATACGCTGTCAAAAAACCATTAGAGAGACATTAAATTAGAATCATTGCACAGGTTAATGCGTTTTTTCTTCGCCAAATAAAATTAGTAATTTAGCTTTCTGCACTTCCCAATCATAACAGTCTCTAGCGAACAGATGGAAAAAGTGAAAAATGAATTTTGTTGTCGCATATATTTAGATGCTTATTAGTCTTATTTTTATTTATTTATTTTTTAAAAAATAATGCACAACATTATAACTTTAAGTTCTGGAAAGTCTGCATATATGTGGGTTTTTGAGTAAAAATTTTATAACAAAATACGTTAAGTTATAAAAGCGGATTAACAATGAAAAATAGATAAAAAAATAACAAATAAATAAAATAAACTTTTAATGTTATGTAAAAAAAAAAAAATACCGAGTAACATTTTTGGAGAACTGTAAGGTCACAGTCAAGTTTTTGAAATGAAAATAAAAAGAAAAAATATCGATATAGCAAAATAAGCTACGTATCTAGCTAGGTATAAGGCTATATCTGTAATAGTGTTATTGGTTTACTAAAAATAGTCCTAATTCTAGTAGATTATTTTATGGATTTATTTGATCAATATTTATGCAAAAAGAAGACATATAGCCAGGCAACTGTTATCTATGTAGGATCATTAAGCACTTTGTTTTGGCCATAACCTGCCAATTGCAGCAAGAATTTTATTATCGACGTCTGACACACATTTCTGTATAAAATTAATGATTTCGAACCTTTTTTTTTATTTTTAAGAATCGGTTTTATGTTCTGCTAATGAAGACTTCAAATCATATTGCGTAAAACGGCGTTTTTGTATTAAAAATTAGAGAGCAATATGGCTACGAAAACAATAATAAGTTAATGTAGTATTCAGTTGTTTACATTTGAGGATCTCAGGCATACACGCCTAGCCAATTTAAGTGCCCCGGTTATTATGTTTCATTATTACATCATAGCAGTAATGATATATTTTTTCCAGAGGTGTTTGCAAAGAAGGGTCTCGAAAAACTACAGTATTTTTCTACTAAATTCTACTAATAATTACGACTTTAAAGAAAACCTAAAAGCATTTCTTAGCCTTCTAACCTGCATTTCTTAGCATGTGATCTCAGTTGGTACTTTTAGGAGTTTCAACGTAAGCAACGACAGTTCCCTTTTTACGATTATTTTGATTTCACAGCAAGAGAACATCATAAGAAAGACTGCTACCTTAATTGATGCCTTACGCGATTTCTGTTTGAACTCTAGGGGGTGGGACACAATTAACCTTCACAAAAAAGTACTGTTCCCCACCGAATTATCGGGTTTTTTGCTCCATCTAATGACCCAACAAGGATATATTCCCCACATTATACAGGGTGTCCACTCCAATCGTGGACCAATAGCTAATTTCTAAACCGTTAGAGATAAGCAAAGAGTTTATTTAGGAAAAAATCTCCAAATTAGGAAAGGAATTTTGGGTCTATTCAATATTTTTCAAAAATTCAAATTTTGAAAGAGTTACAAAATTTAAATTTTTATACAGCCCTCCAGTCCTATCAATCATATTTAGTAAAACATTCTTGACACTGTAACGTGTAAAACTAAAAAAAATCACTCTTCTACGACAAAAATTGACCGAGTTATGACGTTTTGAAAAATCAAGATTTTGAAAGATTTCGCATACGGTCCCTTAAGCGATCGCTAGATGACGTCATGAAATAATGCAAAATCTTGATTTTTCAAAACGTCATAACTCGGTCAATTTTTGTGGTGATGAGTTTAATGTACAGTGCAGATGTTTATATATTTGAGGCTGTATAAATTAATTCGTCTCTTCAAATTGGTTTTGAAAACATGATGACCAATCTTCATAATTGAGATTGTTTCTATACTAAACTAATTAGATTGCAGTCGAGTGGACCCTATAGAAGTGTATAAGGACTTGTTCAGATAGTTGACCTAAAGGTTTGCAATGTACAATCAAAAATGCAAGTTTTAGAAAGAAAATATTGCTAACAGCCGTAAGTATAAGGCAATATCATGTAAAATCTCGTTTTTCTAATTAAAAGTAAACTTTTTTTTTCTTTTGGTATTCATATAATTATTTGCATTATTTTAGCTACTGCTGCTACTGTTCTCAATTATTTATTTTTTCCGAAACAATGCGTATTGTATAGCTTAAAATATTTTAAATTTTTCTGATTTTAGACAAAGATGTATATTTTGTCATGTCATATTTTCTATCATTTCCGTGATGGATTATTCTGCAAAGACCCTCTGAAGCGCAGTTACCAGTAGGTTTACGTCATAAGCTACTAGAAGGATGAGACAAATATATCATGTAACAGCAATGATAAATGATGTCGGGGAGCGATCTGTTTTGTAGAACAAATGCTAAAAAAAGTGATCTCATAAGATATGAGATTTTTAATAGATTAATTTCATATACATACTTTTAAGAGCTTTTAAAAAACTTAATTATTTGTGATTTCCAAAGTATATCAGATTAACGTCAATTCAATTTAATGCACTTATTCTGTATAATTTCCTTATTTAATGATAAAAGTTGTTGGTTTTATACGCTGTGTTACAGTAATTGCATGGTAGAAGACAAGCAATCCTATATCTGAAAATGGCCTTGTTGCTTTAAAATACAATTAAATACTTATTCAAATTGTCGTTATATATAGAAATGAATCAGGTACAGATTACTATTTTTAGTAGCGCTTAACCTAAGACATATTTACTGCACGTAGCACGCCAATGTTTTCGATCCAGTCGAAAAATTTTAATAATATCTTGCAATTTGCCGCTTTTTTTCATACCTTGTTTCTACAAATTGTTGAACGAAAAAATTGTGATGCTTCGCTTTTTATTGCCCCTCCCCCCTTATAACTGTCGTAACTTCACGAAAATCCCTTTTCCCACAAAGCTTGGAATCATTTGTGGAGGACATCTTAAATCTTATGCTCAATAATCTAAGCCACGCTTTGTTATCAAATCTTCAAACAGGGAGGAAATCAGAGCATCTTCCAAAATATTTTTGTAAACATCAGAGAAACGGTTGCAGACACTAAAGCATGGAAGATCAAGAACACGTCAGCAAAGTACAAAGAGATAGGAAGTCTCGTAAGCAATGTGAAAACATAAATAAATTACTTGGAACTATTCGGAAAAAAAACTGAATTCAGTAGCTATGATACAGAAAATAGCTAAAACATTCTGAATAGTAAAAAGAGTGTTTCATAACAGCGTTTTTTGATTACATTTTCATATTCTTTCATTTTTCAATTTTACTAGCTCATTATTTTTTATTCAACATGCAATAAATAAGAATACAGTCAAAAGGAAAAAAGCATATATTCACTGAAGTACGTATGTCTTAGAATTTTTTATTAATAACCTTTTGCATTTCTTTCAAACTATTTCGTATGAGATTCATAATCCAGAAAACGACTCCATTTATTCAACGATTTTTTTTAAGTACTACATTGCCTACTCCAATTTTAAAAGAAAAAACATAATGCCCTTCTTTTACTACCGTGAATTGCAAAGTTACTTCCATCGTAATCTGAGAGGACATTTGGATATAATTTGATATTTAAATTAATGACGTATTTTAAGTAACTGTTATTGCAGAAACAATGACTAAAATTAGTGTCGTCAGATATTTTATTGTGTCATAAAACTTTAAATAGGTATCATCAAACAAATATTTTCATATTCTATTTTACTCTTTGATATGCAGTTTGAAAATGACATCATTCAAAAACCTGAATTTTTAACGTTTCGAACTATTATTCTTATCTTTGTTTAGTTATATTTCTGATTTTAGTTGCGCCGTGGTAAATATAGTTTTTTTTTTCTATTCGCTAGTAGAGTTAGGGCAATTCTTATAGAACCCAATGTTAAATTGTCAAGATGCTTATCGTCAATCTTTATGACTCTTTTCTGTATGAGTTTGCAGCAAACTTAAAAACAAATATTTCAACAAGAAACTGTAACACTGAAAAATACACTGTTTAGCCAGTTGAAACTTTGTTTGTATAGATGATGCAGATTGCGCATCAAGTCTTGAGCTAATACAGAAAATTTATTAAATATTGCAAAAAAAAAGAAAAAGAAAAACTACGAATTTTCATTGTTTTATTTTTTTGACATTTATCTCACATTTTTCTCTCTTGTATAGATGCATAATTGCCAAAGTGATGAAGGAGAAAACATAAATTGAAAATTAACAACATGAAATGTTGCTATATGTCAAGCTGTTAAGAAGGCCTGCTACTACCTCTACAATCAGGAATACTGTCCGTTTCTACAAGCATGTCATAGCAAAGCTTAATGGTATTAATATAGAGAGAACCGCAATTATATGCACTTCTATTAATCTTCGATGTATTCTCATGAGAAGACTTTTTCTAAACGTCATTTTCAGCTTTTGATTTTAGTGTAATCTTCATTAGTTTGCCTAATACTGTACTTTAAAAGGAAGGAAGAACCGTTGTGAGATTTTTTTGAAAAGTAAGAGTGCAAAATTGCATCTATCTGAAAACATTTTTGAAAATATTTTTTTCCCCAGTGCAAGACTTTATGAAAACACTCTGTATCATCATCAACCATTCATACCATATATAATTATTAGCAACATAGCAATAATATCAAGTTAAAGTCCCAGAGGACACATTTAATTCGGCAACTAACTGACAAGGCATAAGTAATAAACACATAAATAGCCGTAATCCTTCTTCTATGGAAATTTGAGAACAGTTTATTTTAAAGCCCCATTGCCTTTAGATTTCATTATAAGTTGAATTAAATTCTAAGCTAAATACATTATCATTAAAAATTTGTTTTTCTAATTATATTTCAATATCAAAATGTTTTAGATCACATTAGTGTATTTAAAACGATGTAATATTCGAGTAACTAGCATCGTCAGCAAATGGTATGTTCTACTGAGACTTTCAATTAAATTAAAATTGAATTCGGAATTTCTATCATATAGCAGAGACGGAATCCCATGAGCTTAAGTTTCTTAATTTGCCTGATACTCTAAAATATATACGGAGTAAATAAAGCGACATCCACTTTAAAATTAAATTTTGGATTTAGTTAGAAACTAATGGCAATAGATACTGTCATAATTAGCTATTTTATGTTAGTAAAAATTTCAATTTGTTGTTATAATAACTAATTAGTGATGTTCTGAAAAAAGAGAATTTAATTCAGACCTGGAATTAAATAATATAAGTAAATTGTGATAGTTTAACGTAAATATTCCTATTTACTATCACACGGAAACGTTAAATTTTTATAAAAAAATATTTCTGCTGAAAATGAAATTTTGCAAGTTAAGTTCACCGAGAGCGATTTGCTAAAAATACATTTAAACAAAGTAAATAATATTAATTGGTTGTTATAGTTCCAGCGGAAATCCATAGTTTGAAAAATAGGTTAACATTTTTATATTAATAATACTTTTAGTTTCATGGGGAAAAACATAATAGGTAACACAAAAGTAATTTGCAAAACGACCGAAATGAACAGTAGAAAAAATAAACAAACAAAAAAGTCAGAAGCCATCATGGCTGGAAGAAGTGTAGTGACTTATATTTAAAGGAATTTAAAGCGTGAAATAGCATTTGAAATATCGTCTTTTACAAAAATACATTTTTATTTTCGCAATTTTCTATTTGAAAAGCTTAACTCATGTTGAAGAATACGATATAGTATATAAATTTGTGTTTGCATTGTTTGCATATAGTATATTTGAACAGAACTATAGCTTTGTATATTTTAATACCTCTGTACTAGGTACACTTGTGCTCAGAAATTCTCCCAAAGAAGCTTTGAAAAAGTGGATGTGATGGGAGCATAAAAATTAATTTGCTGTCACAAAATCTCTCTTTTTTTAAACTACAAAGGAATCTATAAACCATGTTTAACTTTTTTATCACATAAATTTTTCAATAAAAAGTATAGCAGATGGATGTTTCTATTTGATTTTGGTTGTCATTTCACGTGCTTGTAATGGTTGGGATAACTTTGAAAATAGTCTATTGTAAGCTTGTTTTAATATGAAGACGATTCATGAATAACATTTTACAATAGAAATTTTAAAATGAACATTTTCCCCCCAAACTGATATTTTTTATGCAGTTCTATAAAAATTAATAAATGAAATAAGTTTTTTTTTCTCATGAACTGTCTAGCTAAAATGACCATTAGTAAAGACGGTTCAACAAATTTTGATAAAAGTATATTTTCTTATTGTGTGGTAAAATTTTCTGCCATTAAAAATACGCATTTAAACAAATCGCAATAAACAACCATTTCGTATTTGCTTAAAATTATTGTTTTCGATCTTCATTAACTGAACGCTTGAAATTTTTGATCTCAATTTGGACTATTCAATTCGTTAAGTTTTTCATGAATTAAATTAGCATAAGGAGGCTATTTGGGAAGTTAAATAGCAATATCCAACTTTTTTTAGTCTTTTTTTAACAGTCCGCAATGAAACGAAAACATATTTTACTGCTGAAATTGCTTTTAAATACATGAAATATTTTAGTGCTTTTATTGTTCGTTTAAGAGCAAATTTGAGTGAACAATATCAACATATTTAAATGTCCGTTCTGTTAACGAAGAACATTTATTAAGGTCTTAGTTTTATGTTTCATTAAATCAACCATTCTTCAGTTCGGGGAGTTTTGCGAGAAGATGCCCATAGCACACTACTAATTTGGATGTAAAGCTCAGAACCGCATTAGATTGAACCCTTCAAACAGACTCATTTAAGGGTTTAGCAGGACATAAACTTTATTTTGTCATGAGCATCATTATATGTATACTAAAAAAAAGGATACTATTATTGCACTTCTTAAAGAAAGCAATATTTTAAATCATGTAAAGAATAGATCTTGTTTGTAAGTCCGTTAGAGAACCGAAATAGATACTGAAATTATGGCAGTAAAATATAATTACACACATAAAAAAATGTCAAATTTTTTTTAGTGCATCACCTCATTACCCGCACTTTTCATTTTTTAAATGCAAATTTCAAAAAAATTAAACATAGAAAAAGTTTGCTCTAAAATCTACGCTTAGTTCTTAAATCTCTGAATGTAAAAATAATTAATTGAAAAACAAACAAACATTCTCAAGCATTCAAATAAACACAAAAAAAAAAAAAAAAAAAACTAAACGACTCCACAAAAGGAGTGTCACCGAGTCTGCGGACCCTCACTGGTGTGTTAATAAATTCTGGCTATCAGTGTGACTGTAATCTCATCTTCAATGAGAGGATACAGTTTGATGATGGCTTGTTCAGACTGAGGTGTATCAGCGTGAAACTTCAGTCACAAGACTCCTTCAGCAAACTATTATATTATACTGTTACATTACTATTATTATACATAACTGAAATATTTGTTTGTAAATAAAGATGAAGTTTCAGGTCCACAATTCAAAGCGTTCAGGTTGATTGTTTTCTAAAACAACTAAAAATGACACCGACTGGGTAGAAGATTGAATGATGGAATAGCGCAAGCATGACATAAGATTGGAAAATAGAATAATCCAAGCATGAAGTGCGTTTGTAAAACTGGATAATACAAGCATGATATAAAATAGAAGATAGAATAAGTGAAGCCACATAGGCCGCATTAAGTATTTCTCCGCTGGAAGCGAAGTAGCTATGATAATCCTTTGATGTATAAAATACCATCTTCAGATTAAAAATGGATACTAGGAACAAGGATTCTAAAGAATTCTGATATTCAACTCTTGGCTTCCCCTCGCTGCACCTTTAATGCACCCATAATATGAATATGGAAGATAGAACAGCACACGCATAACATTAGATGTAAACACATACGCGAAGATATAAGCCCCTAATATTATATTGATATGTTTTTTCGTCCGCAGTAGAGTTTTTTATTGATGCGTTACAGCTTAATATATTTTAAAAATACTGATATTTTTAGTAATCATTTAAATAATGGAAAAGAGATCGACAGTCGAACGGGCTCTAATTGTAGCACAATTAATTTTTCTTTAGCGTATCCTAACAACTAAATTTGGTATTTAAACATAATTATTGAATTCAGCAATTTTTTCATCTTTATTTTTTCATGTTCAAGTTATTTTTACGAAATAGTCTCGTCTTTTAAGTTATTGTTTGTTTAAGTATGTATTCGTATTAATCTTTTTTATGTATAGGGAAATAGGCTTAAAATAGTTGATAACTTTGAATAAATGCCCTTATCAAAGCGAAAATAAATGCGTTTTGTTTTTGTCTCCTGGAGCGTAGAAAATGGGCTATCTTAAACAACGGGTTGTTTTAAAATATGTCTTGCGTCATTACTTTAACAGCTGCATTTGAAAGTTTCAGGAAAAGATAAATTTGTTTACATTTTCTGAAAGTTTACTGCTTTTAAACAGTTTGGTACAACTGTTAAAAATGATTTATAATGCGTTTGGAATAAATCAACATTAACTGATCATAGATTTTCCTTAATGTTGTATCAAATGCTGTACATATTTATAACGAGTTTAGCAGTATATATCATCCTCGGTGACAAAAAAAAAATTGAAATTTTTTGAAGCACCACTTTTATGTACAATATTAGTCATAAATTTCGGCCTTTTTTTCAAAATTGCTACTAAATAAGTAACCGTTCTTAACTTCACACTGAGTAAACGACCGTTTGAGTGGTTTACTGTTACGTGGCTTAAAGTACTTTTCTAAATATCAAAAATTGCGTAGTAAAAGGAATTTTTGTCCGATTAATCGGATGAAAACGCTCCATAATTATGAAGGTATTAGGTATACTACATTGTGTAAAAACTTGACACATTGCTCTCCACATTCGAAAAAAATATCCAAAAGAGACTGGAAACTTGGAGTATCTGCCATAATAAACTATTTAACCGAAAGACAAAATAGATGAAAGCCAAGTTTTGTTTTGAGAAACAACTAAAATGAGCAAATATTGAAAATGCTTAAGAAAAAATATAAAGAAAGAAACTTTAAGTAGAATGTGGAATGTGTCAATGCATTAAATAAATTCAAGTGCATTTATTTGTCTCATTTAAAAGTATTTCAAGTCAACTGAAGCTCATTTTGTATTTCGTATGTCAGGGGTATTCAACCTTAAATAGGGGAATTCTTTCAACTTAGCCTTTTCTTAAAATAACCCCTTGATCAAAAGGGCAGAAAAAGTATATGAACACTTAATCGCACTCAAATTTACAATATTAATTTTGCTTCTTTGTTTTATCACAATACAAACAACTAACCAAAGTTTTTTTTTAATAATTTAATTGCTTTGAAATATTTTCTTTTTAAATTCTGCACAACTGAAAAATCCTGAACTTTCGTCAATGTTAATTAAACTCTTTTTTTTTTTTTGCCATTTTTTCCGTTCATTTTTTTTCTTTCGTTTTAACTTATTTTCCAGTTAAAATGAGAAAAAAAAACATGTAAAGTGGCTTAATGCATCATTAAAATATTGCCAAAGTCCAAAAAAAAAGTAAAAAGAGAATTTAAAAATAAAATTCATATCGAAAAATTAAAAATTGGAAAGTAGGGTTTTGAGATGGGGATAAATGCGTCTGTCGGTCGGTCTGTCTGCCTCCCCCCCCCTCATTTATAACTTTAGAATGAACTACTCAATTTGAACAAACTTTTTTTCAATGGAAGATTTCTGTGAGTACACCTCATTCCCATGTTTCACCTTTTGATTTGAACCATTTTTCAATCAACTTTGAACCGTTCAAATAACCTGTCCTGCGATCCCGCGATACTAACTTCTTATTGAACAGTATGATTTGAACAAACTTTTTTTTGTTCGAAAGATCTCATCAAGGATACTTAACTGCAGTATTTTAATTTCTGATTTGAACAATTTTTCGTTCAACGTTGAACAGTTCATACAAGCTGTCACCCCTAATAACTTTCGAGTGAACAGTCCGATTCGAACGAACTTTTTTTTTATTCGAAAGATCTCGGCAAGGATACTTCATTAACGTATTGAAATTTTCAATTTGAGCAATGTTTTGTTAAACATTGAACCGCTTAAACAACCTTTTCCCACCTAAAAACTTTTAGGTGAACAGTCCGAATTGAATAAACTTTTTATTTCGAAAGATCTCGGCAAGGAGACCTCATTCCCACATTTCGCTTTTTGAGTTGAACCATTTTTCATTCAATTTTGAACCGTTCAAAAAAACTTGACATTATTGTCCACGGGGACATTTAAGTTTAATTTAGATCTTGAACTTAAAGGCATATTTCCTTCAAACTAACTTTGTTAGGAAATGGTTTTGATGAATAATGTATGTACTTTTCCGAATACGCTACTTTGAAGACTATGATTCCGACTCCTTGACTCCGACTCTGCAAACATAGCAGAAATGCAGGCTTAGAAAAAATTAATCAATTATTTTTTTTTAATTATTGGCAACGGATTAAAAATGAAATTCAAGACATTTCATTTAGGACCTTTTTTTTTTTGGTTCGATAAAATATGTTTTGATCTGCTTCCTATTTTTAATTCATTTTTTTTTTTCAAAATAATTAAGGACTTTTCTACGGAAGAACTACAATAGCTTCATTGTTTAAATGATACTATAGATTTTTTTATTCATTTGTTTAATTTTACATGCCTAGTTTTTAGAAATCATATTTATGTGCTAAAAAGGTATGTTTGACATAATTTGCAGTCTCATATAGTTAAAAGAATATTGATTAGATCCTAGAATACCGGTGTCGAGGTATGTGAAAGTTGGCTCGTCTAGTTCTTGATAGATTTTCTTGTTTTCTTTGTGTGTGAAATATAGAAACAGAAAAATAAATGGTACTCGCGAATAGCAGTATAGATGGATAACCGAACTACTTAGATGCATAACCAAAATAAATACAGAAAATATCAAATTATCTTTTCTATACGCATCAGCATATTACACAAAAAACATGAGATAAAAAACTACGGGAAAAAATTAACAAAAGAAAAAGGGCTGTACCACTTTCAAGGTAATAAACAGAATTTTCTGGTTGGAATGCAAGGAAAAACTCGTTCCAAATGACATTTTATTTCTTCTGAAGTACCAAGGAAAAGCCCCGTGTCATGCATTAAATTAGTTTAAGTAAATGTTTTGGACGAAGAACTGAAATGACTGTAAATTAATCAAGCTCTTTTAAATGAAGCAAACTCTAACTTTTAATTAAACGAGCTGGAAAATTCTCTTTTTTCCTTAAAAATAATATTTCAAACAGTTCTAGTTCTTGTCGTTGGCTTAGACGACATGAAGTAAAGTTTAGTCAGCGTAATTAAATACATTTATAATGCTTAGAATAATATACTTTGAGACGAAGAATTTATTTTATCTGTCTACAAGTTTACTCAGTAAATGAAGAAGGATTTTAGTTCCTTATTTTTAAAAAGGTCGTATGACATATAAAAGGTGATCAAGAGTACATAATATTAGTATTAAAAATTAATTACCTGCGTATTTCAGTCTGTACAACAGTTATTTTTAAGACAAATTTATTGCACACGAAACAATCCACACTGAAAAACAATCCACACAGAGGAAAACATGTAAATATAAGCCCCATATCTTTTTTGAGACTTTTTCTTCCAGCAATGTTTTACATTTATTAGTAACTATAAAAAGTTTGCTTATGGAGAAGAGGCAAAAGTATATCTAATATATAAATTATTAAAGTCCGAAAATGAATATCTACAAGCACGTAATTCAAAACAAGTACCATAAAATAATGGCGTGAAAATTTAGGATCTCTTTGAGAAAGAAAGAAAAATAATTGCATAGTTCCTATTTATGTATATATTTGTTTATTTTTACAATTATGTATACATGTTCGAAGAGTAGAAAAAAATCAGATACTAATAATTTTCCTGTATGACCAAATTTACTGTATGAGCAAAATTACAAAATAAGGAAAAAACAAAAATGTGCCTTTTTTACTCCACAAATAAGACCTGTGGAAAAGGTGATAGAACATTGCAAATTTTAGGGTAAGAAGCTGAAATGTTGTGTTTTAAAATAAAGAGAAATTTCTTCAGTTAGACTAAGGAGTAAAAAAAGATGTAAGATAATTGAAAATACAGGTAACAATTTTTTAAGCTTAACGGAAAGCGATTATGAACATTAAATGCAACCTCTTAATAGAAGATTTATTAACGAATTTCTTTTGAAATTAAGCTTCAAAATATGTCTTAACATGCTATATTCTGCTTAGGCTATTGAAACATCTTTAAAAAATGCATTTAATGTATTTGTTTATGTTACCTTTTTTTACTTTTAGTGCTCTATGACTACTTTAAAGTTTTAGGGGATTTTACAGCATTGTATCATTAAAAACACTGATAAAATCATACAATTAACAATATTTTATTTGAAAATGGGGCTTATAGTCTGGTTTTACATTAAACATTACGTGAAATTATAAAACAAACCATTAGGTAAAACAGAGCTTTTGGCTAATTAAAAATGAAAAAAAAAAGTTATATATATATATATACATATATATATATATATATATATATATATATATATATATATATATACATATATATATATATATATATATATATATATATATATATATATATATATATATATATATATATATATATATATATACACTGAAGTGACAAAAGTCATGGGATACCTCTTAATATCGTGTCGGCCCTCCTTTTGCCCGGCGAAGTGCAACAACTCGACGTGGCATGGACTCAACAAGTCGTTGGAAGTCTTCTGCAGGAATATTGAGCCATGCTGTCTCGATAGACGTCCATAATTGTGAAAGCGTTGATGGGGCAGGATTTTGGGCACGAACAGACCTCTCGATGGTGTCCCATAAATGCTCAATGGGATTCATGTCGGGCGATCTAGGTGGCCAAATCATTCGTTGGAATTGTCCAGAATTTTCTTCAAACCAATTGCGAACAGTTGTGGCCCGGTGACATGGCGCATTGTCATCCATAAAAATCCCATCGTTGTTTGGGTACATGAAGTCCATGAATGGCTGCAAGTGATCTCCAAGTAGCTGCACATAAGCATTTCCAGTCAATGTTCGGTCCAGTCGCACTAGAGGACCAAGTCCATGCCATGAAAAAACAGCCCACACCATTACGGAGCCACCACCAGCTTGAACAGTGCCTTGCTGACAGTTTGGGTCCATGGCTTCGTGGGGTCTGCGCCACACTCGAACCCTACCATCGGCTCTTACCAGCTGAAATCGTGACTCATCGGACCAGGCCACGGTTTTCCATTCATCTAGGGACCAACCGATATGCTCACGTGCGCACGAGAGTCGCTGCAAGCGATGTCGTTCTGTTAGTAAAGGCACTCGAGTCGGTCTTCTGCTGGAATAGCCCAAGAAATCCAAATTTCTCCGCACAATTCTAGCAGACACGTCCATTGTACGTCCCACATTGATTTCTACGGTGATTTGACGCAGTGTTGCTTGTCTGTTAGAATTTACGACTCTTTGCAGACGTCGCCGGTCTCGATCTTTAAGTGCAGGCGGTCGACCACTGCGCTGTCCATGGTGGGATGTTATGCCTGAAATTTCATACTCTCGGCACACTCTTGACACAGTGGATCTGGGAATGTTGAATTCTCTAACGATTTCCGAAATGGCATGACCCATGCGTCTAGCTCCAACTAACATTCCGCGTTCAAAGTCTGTTAATTCACGTCGTGCGGTCATCATCACGTTAAAACCTCTTCACATGAATAACTTGAACAGAAATGAAAGCTCTGTAAAAGCACTGCGCATTTATACCTGTTCTATGCGATGCTACTGCCATCTGAAAATTTGCATATTGCTATCCCATGACTTTTGTCACTTCAGTGTATATTAGGAAGGGGGGGAGAGGAGGAATAGTACCACGAATCTTTCCACTTGCTACAAATGCTTATGGTTTTGGAATTAGTCAACTGGAATATTGTTGACAGTTAATATAAGCATCCAGGTCGAGTCAAAAACTGAAAGAAAAAAAAAAAAAACACTGGAGAGCATCATTTTCGAAAATCGGGCAGGGGTGACTTGAAGAAAAGGCGTTCTTATTTAGAGTTAGGGGGTTTTATTTACAAAAGAAACAGCAAGGATTTTGTTAGAAGCATTTTACATATTTTCTTTAGTAGCCCAATGGTATTTTCCGAAATGTAACGGGCTGTAGATGTACATTGCCGTTCTAAGCGCAACAGTGGTATATGCGGCTGAGCTTAAACTGAGATATTACTTATTAAAAATTTTCGCCTCCGAGTGTTTCATTCGGATTATGCTTTTCCAGATTATATATACATACATATACATATATATACATACATATACATACATATACATATACATATACATATACATATACATATACATATACATATACATATACATATACATATACATATACATTAGGGTGGAGCGAAAAAAACAAAGTTTTTATTTTCGAATCGTAATAGTGCGGAAAAGTTGCGATTGGTGAAGAGTTACAAAACAAAACAAAAATTTTTGAAATCGGATAATATCTTCCGTTCCCGCAACGAGCCTGAAATTTTGAAAAAATGAAAATTTTCATGTGTTTTTAGCGATTTTTTAAAATTTTTGTTTTAATGTTTTATTTTAATGCTCTTGGACGGAAAAGTTACGTTTGGTGAAGCCTTCAAAAATTTTGAAAAATATATTGAAATCGAATAATACCTTCTGATAAAGGAAAAAAGCCAGGAAAACCAAAAAATTATAAAATTTCAGCTTTTTTTTTGGGGTGATGAAAAAAATTAAAAAAAATATGTTCTCATTTTTTTTCTTTTTTACCCGGTATCATAGCGTAGAGCCTTTTAAAAAGCACTATATTACTCTTAAACATTAATTTTTTTCTTGATTTTTCAGGTATCTTCTAAACATGCAAAACTACCATTTTTTACAACAATGAAACATTTTCAAATAATCAAAAATTATAAAACATTTTCCAAAACTTCTGCAATCCAGTACAAAAATCCACTAAATAAAACACCCACTCCTAAAATAAACGCTAATTTTAATCACTAAACTATAAACAATTTTAATACCTAACTAATTATATACAGTTTCTTAATCCCCTTTTGTAGTCTGTGCCTTCTATAATTATGTTACCTAACTTAACTGACTACCCACAGAATCCTTTAACATTAATTGAAT
This sequence comes from Uloborus plumipes, assembly GCA_038373865.1. Taxonomy (NCBI): domain Eukaryota; kingdom Metazoa; phylum Arthropoda; class Arachnida; order Araneae; family Uloboridae; genus Uloborus; species Uloborus plumipes. The sequence goes on from JAXGGA010008022.1 coordinate 34,363, forward strand.
TAGAAACTAATTTTAAAATTAAAACTTCTTTAAAATTAAACCTAGTTAGGTTAGGTAGTGTATAGAATGAGACTGCAAAATGCAATTAAAAATTCAGAAACTAACATATAATGAGGTAGGTATTAAAATAGTTGATCGTTTAGGCTTTAGGGATAAAAAATATTGTTCATCTTATGAGCGAGTGTTTTGTTCAATGGATTTTTGTACTGAAAAAGTTAAACAAATTTAATAATTAGGTATGGGTAAAAAAATTTACGTAAATGTTATCTATTATTTTTTGCTTTTTAGTTGCTTTTAGTTTGCTTTAAGTTTATCTTGGTGCCTACAGTAACACAGTCCCAGGCAAAGTGGGGCAAGTGTAACAAAAATTAAGGATTGGAAAGAAATTGACAAGGAGAGGGCACTACTGCCCCACACACCCCTATTAGCCTTATGCAAAAAATGTTAAAACATGTAATCATGACAATTGAACATTTGAAACACGATTGCAGAGAAACTTGTGCTTAAAAGGTTACTATAAGCATCTCGGTGATGATTTTAGAATACATTTTATATGAAAGTCATAAATATAAGTAATGTATTAGTGTAGAAGACAAAACAAATTTTAGATTTTGTTGATTTCTAATTTTTCATACACAAAATTATTTTAAAATAAATAATTAAATTTAAGTTTAAAAAACTAAAAAATACGCTTTTAGAGTAAATCAAACTATAAAGCTTTAAACCATTTCAAATTATAAGTTTACATGCACCTTATAATACATCAACATGTAATATAGTTTAGTCTTTAGTACTAATAATAGCATTCAATAACATCAACATGTAATAATATAGTTTAGACTTTAGTATTAAAAGTGATATATTTAATAGTATTAAATATATCACTTTTATATTTTTAAAGAACGTGAATTTTACCTTTTATTGAGAGTTACATACATACTGACAAACCCACATGTGAAACTAGTAAAAGCGTATTAAAAACAAGAAGTTCTGTCAAGAACTAAACGAGCCTACTTTCCCGTACATCGACATCGGCATTCTCGCATCTGATCATTATTCTCTTGATTATCTGAGACTTAAAATTATGTCAAACATACCTTTTTAGCACTTAGAGCTGATTTCGAAAAGCAAAATATACCCCTTTCATCAGATGAAATAGAAACGTAAAAAATAATTAACGAATAAATAAAGTTTTGTCGCACCTTTTAAAGAGTGTAACTGTTACAGTTCCTCCGTAGAAAAAATTCTTCATCGTTTTCAAATAATAATAATAATAATAATAAAATAAATAAATAAATAAATAAAAGTACAAAGAGCATCAAAACACATTTTATCAAAGAAAGAAAAAAAAGAAAGAAAAAAAAAAAAAAAAAAACTCGTCCGTTAATAAAATGTCTCGAATTTCACTTTTAATCTGTTGCCAGTTGTTAAATATAAATAAAGAATAAAATGTTCTCGTGAATGAAAAATTTTTGTTACAAAAAAAACATCGTCTGCCAAAAAAAAAAAAAAATAATAAATAAATAAAATAAAACATTTATATATAAACAAAAAATCGTCTGCACAGTCAGTAATTTTTTTTCTGAGCCTGCATTTCAGCCATGTTTGCGGAGTCGCAGTCAGAATCAGAGTCCTCACAGAAGATTACTCAGAAAAGTACGTTACAAACATTATTTATCAAAACCATTTTCTTACAAAGTTAGTTTGAAGGAAATCCGACTTTAAGTTCAGGATCAACATTCAACTTAAATTCCCCGTAGACGCTAATGTTAATTTTTTTTTCTGAACGGTTCAATATTAAACGAAAAATGGTTCAAATCAAAAAGCGAAATATGGGAATGTATGGGAAAGCCTCTCCGAGATCTTTCAAACAAAAAAAAGTTTATTCCATTCGGACGGTTCACTCAAAAGTTATTAGGTGGGGAAAGGTTGCTTAACCGGTTCAATGTTGAACGAAAAAGTGTTCAAATTGAAAATTTAAATACGGTAATGAAGTATCCTTGCTGAGATCCTTCGAACAAAAAAAAGTTTATTTAAATCGGACTGTTCACTCAAAAGATATTAGGGGTGACAGCTTGATTGAGCGGTTCAATGTTGAACGAAAAATTGTTCAAATCGGAAATGTAAATACGGGAATGAAGTACCCTTGAAAAGTTCTTTCCAACAAAAAAAAGTTTGTTCAAATCGGGCTGTTCATTAAAAAGTTAGTATCGCGGGACCGGTTTTTTGAACGGCTCAAAGTTGAACCAAAAATTGTTCAAATCAAAAAATCAAATATGGGAATGAGCTGTACTCGCCGAGATCTTTCCAACAAAAAAAAGTTTGTCCAAATCGGAATGTTCATTCAAAAGTTATTAGGGGGGGACAGACAGACCGACCGACCGACCGACCGACACACAAATTCCCCATCTCAATACCCTACTTTCAAATTTTTAATATTTCGATATTCATTTTACCTTTTTATTTTTTTAACTTGGCGATATTTTTTGGACTTGGCGATTTTTTTTAGATGCATTAAGCTACTTTTAATACTTTTTTTCGTCTTTCTTTTATTTTTAACGGGAAAGTAGGCTAACAAAACCGCCATTAAAAAACAACTGGGAGCTAAACAGAAAAAAATAATACATAATATTTACATACAACTTCATACCCATACCTAATTATTAAATTTGTTTAACTTTTTCAGTACAAAAATCCATTGAACAAAACACTCACTCATAAGATGAACAATATGTTTTATCCCTAAACGATCAACTATTTTAATACCTACCTCATTATATGTTAGTTTCAGAATATTTAATTGCATTTTGCAGTCTCATTCTATACACTACCTAACCTAACTAGGTTTAATTTTAAAGAAGTTTTAATTTTAAAATTAGTTTCTAATTCAATTAATGTTAAAGGATTCTGTGGGTAGTCAGTTAAGTTAGGTAACATAATTATAGAAGGTACAGACTACAAAAGGGGATTAAGAAACTGTATATAATTAGTTAGGTATTAAAATTGTTTATAGTTTAGTGATTAAAATTAGCGTTTATTTTAGGAGTGGGTGTTTTATTTAGTGGATTTTTGTACTGGATTGTAGAAATTTTGGAAAATATTTTATAACTTTCGATTATTTGAAAATGTTTCATTGTTGTAAAAAATGGTAGTTTTGCATGTTTAGAAGATATTTGAAAAATCAAGAAAAAATTAATGTTTAAGAGTAATATAGTGCTTTTTAAAAGGCTTTACGCAATGATACCGGGTAAAAAAGAAAAAAAAAATGAGAACATTTTTTTTTTCATTTTTTTTCATCACCCCAAAAAAAGCTGAAGTTTTATAATTTTTTGGTTTTTCTGGCTTGTTAATGGATCAGAAGGTATTATTCGATTTCAATATATTTTTCAAAATTTCAGAAGGCTTCACCAAACGTAACTTTTCTGTCCAAGAGCATTAAAATAAAACATTAAAACAAAAATTTTAAAAAATCGCTAAAAACACATGAAAATTTTCATTTTTTCAAAATTTCAGGCTCGTTGCGGGAACGGAAGATATTATCCGATTTCAAAAATTTTTGTTTTGTTTTGTAACTCTTCACCAATCGCAACTTTTCCGCACTATTACGATTCGAAAATTACATACACATATACATACACATATACATACACATATACATACACATATACATACACATATACATACACATATACATACACATATACATACACATACACATACATATACACATACATATACACATACACATATACATATACATATATATATATATATATATATATATATATATATATATATATATATATATATATATATATATATCAGTAGCGAGGCGTGACTTCAAGCGTCAGTCATCGCTAACTTTCAGGTCCCTAAAGAAATATACCAGACCATATGTTTCGCTCAGGGGTGTTTGTGATCAGAAATTTCTGAAAATTTTGGGCTGCCGAAAAGAAAACTTCATTTTCATCGTAACAAAAACGGGAATTTTGAAACTTAGAAAGATGCACGAAAATTCCCGGAAAATTGTTACAATTCAGTTTTTCAATTTAGATTAAAGTAAGCATTAGATGAAAAAGAAACAAAAAAATCGTAGTTATTTAGGCAGAGTAGTATTACTTGAAAATAAATAAATCGAGCAATGCAAATTATTTCCTTTAAAGTAGGAAATTCTCCTCACACAATAATTGAAGTATACTTTAAAATGATAAAAATCATTCATGTTGTTTTCATGAGTTTTAAAACTAAATAGTAATTAAAAAATTCAACTTACCTTGTAAAAATTTTGGCACACAGATGCTTCTTTTACAATTTGAAAAGTTCAAGCTTGCTGAAATGCAAAGCTCGAACGGCAACGAGCACTACTTTTTGGGAAAAACATTTATAATTGTAACTAAAAAGAGAGAGTAAAAAAACAAAACTACGCACACATATATTCGTTTTGAAAGTTCGATGAAGTTCTAAAAGACAAAAAGAAACAGTGTTTCCCCCCATGCAAAATTAGTGTTGCAAACAATATTATCTTCGACCTGTCGGGCTCATATTGGCGCCATCGTAAGATAACAATATTTTTCTAATCGCAACCCCTTTTTTTCTCTTAAATGTGACGCACCGAATTGAAAAAAAAAAAAAAAAAAAAACAGAATGATTGAAACAGGAAAAAAAAATCTTTACCCCTCCCCATCCAACCCCCACGATCCGCCAAAACTGAGAGTTGCCAGTAAAAACAAAATGCTTTGCACATAAAATTTCCGCGGTAATCGCCGATGACTCGGTACTATATCTAAGGGAAGCTGTGAAAGAATCTGATTGGCTGAAATGGCTGACAAGCGAAAAAAATTGCGCGCGCACACACGAAACCGATGCGGTATTTTAAACGAGGACCAAGTTCACGCCTTATCGTTTACTCAACAGATGTCAGCACTAAAATAAAATTATTCGGAATATTAAATGATCCGAAAAAATAATCTGAAAATAAAATTTTGAAAACTTTAATTCTTCCAGTGCAAGACGAGGTTTGCCTTCAGGTCATCGGCGAATCGTTCGATGACTTGAGGCCTCGCTACTGATATATATATATATATATATATATATATATATATATATATATATATATTTCCCGCTTTCAAATGACCATAAAACATTGTATTTAGGTAATAAGGTAAAAAAAAATAAATAATTTTATTAAAAAAGTGGGTACCCAATTCCTTCTACACGTTCACAAAAATAAAACGTTTAGAAAATGCATCGTTTGTAACATATTTGAGGTGTTCATTCACTGTGTCAGGGAACTTTTTTTTCATTTCCACTCTCCAAAAAGATTGATACAGAACAATGGAAATCCTCGTGATTTTTAAAAAAACAACTGCACATACCCTTCAAAGCGTTTTTACTGCCACGTGGCCATTGCTTCAATTTTTAGCTATGCTATAATTTTTTGAAAATGAAATTTTGAGAAAGTGTTCATGTTCATGTATTGTGTGGTTGGTCTACCCTACATGGTACAACAATTACAAATGTGGTTCATTTTTTATTTTGCTACCTTTGACAGGCATTCCCTATTATAATGTCGAACAAAATATCAAATGCGTATGCGTATAATTTCTATACCTTCAAAAAAAAAAGAAACAGAAGCAAATACCTATTGAATTATCTAAGAAAACTTTCAAAAAATATCTTTATTGAAAACTGTATCGAGATTATCTTACTTAAATGAAAATACCTTGGTCATTTAATAGCTTACTTGTTTTTTGTACTACATTTATTTAGCTTTTTAAGTGACTTTATCTATGATGAGAGTGATGCCTTACTTCAGGCTAAACAGCAACACAGTTTTTAAACCACCTCATTCAATTTAATGTTTACTATAATAAATAAGTTTCCATGGTTCTTAATTTCATTACAAAGTAGTCTAAATGCAAATAATTTACCGGTCGCTTACAATGACGTATTTAATGGATGGCTAAATAGCGAAGATTTTCGGGGCATCTATTTAATCACTGCTCACATGAAAGGAAGGTAAACAGCGAGATAACCTTCATTCTCTGCGAATCATCAATCACGTGCTTCACCGAAAGAGCTGTCACTTGCACCGAGATATAACTCAACCTCGCACCTCAACTACTACTTCTCGCGTCTCACACTGTCAGCCTGAACGAGTACTCTTTTGAAGAGAAAATGAACACTTATATATTAATTGAATAATTGTTTTCTCAAAAGAATGCGTTACACATAGGTTCGCGCGAGTAATTTTGTTTTGAATAAATTGGCGAAGCTATATTTCGACGCGCTTGGTGTCAACTTTTTGGAAACTTTATGGAGTACCGATAAGAGTTTAATTTAGTAATTTGAGGCGAAATGTAAATATATTTATCATAAATGTTCGATGCATGACTGTTCTATTTTAATGTTATCTTTTATCTTTTAAAAAGTGAAACGGGGAACATCTTTTAGAATAAATGAACTATTTTTAATGTACAATTATATTTACATAGGAAGCTTTTGGCTTGTTAACAAAACTATAAAATTCATTTGCAATAAACTAAACAAAGTCTTTCTTGAATTCTAAATAAAAAATCTATTGAAATAGTTACTTTCCCATGAAAATTCCAGAGTTGATTGCTTAAATGTTGTAGATGATTTTACCCTTTTGGTAGGGGATGAAAAACTTAAGAATTCTGGTGACTTCCAAGCCAACCGGCCCGGCGATAAGCCAACTTGATTCTGCGGATGAAGTTAGAATGGGAAAGTAAAAGTCCTAGCACTACTCGCGCTTTTAAAAGAGTTTCTGATGACGTCAGGCACATGCAATTTGCATGTGGCGGCGGAGACTGTTTTGCATATGACAGCGGAGACTTTTGTATATGGCTCTGAAAGACTGTCCAATATACAATACCTCTTTTTTTTAGCTTATGCCACGCCATTGCATCGTTTCTGAGAAGTGTCGCCTTTTCAGCTGCTGTGTAACAAAATATGGTATAGCAATATTTGACGCAAATAACAAAATAATGTAACTCCAAAATATTGAAAGAACTCCCAAGTATTAAATTTTAATTTAATACTATTACACGTGGTTCTTTGCTATCGGTGCGATAAACTTGCAGGAAATGTAGAGAACAAAAATAAAACTTGGAATCATATGAACAGTGCAGAGTCAAAAATTCCTTATGTGAAACTATAGGCTTTCCCATCCGTACGCAGTCTTTTTTAACCTACTTTCCTGCAAAGGGCAAATAAAGACGAAAAACTCATGAAAGGCAGGCGGTCTAATGCACTGTAGAAATAAAGCATGTTCGTCGTAAAAATATAGCATGAACAAAATAACAAAAAAGATTCTGGAAGAAAGAAAGTTGGATTATTATTGACAAATTAGAAATTGTAAAGTATTGTTTTGAATAATGAAAACTGTTCGTCTGTTGGTTTGTCAGTACATCTCTTTCAGTCCGTCTGTCGGTCGATCTGTCTTCTCCACCAAATAACTTTTGAGTAAGCCGTCGGATTCGAGTACTCTTTTTCTTTTTGCTCGAAATATCTAAGGACATCTCATTCCCATATTTGTCTTTTTGATTTGAACAATTTTACGTTCAAGTGTTATTTCAGAAAACTTAAAAATAGCGCACACGAGGGAGTTTAAGCTCAATGTGGATCCTGATCTTCAAACTTACTTTGTTAGAAACTTTTTAATAAAGAATAATGCACATAAAATGTTGTTATTTTTTTACTTTATTTTTTCTTTAACTGTTTTAAATATTTTTTTTTAGAACAATTCAAAAAATTGTTAACTTTAACAACAGGAAAAAAAATATTTTTTCCCTTTAAAATTGTGTTTAGATTCTAAATATATTCTCAATTTTGGTTTCAATAATTAGAAAAAGTTTATTATTAAAAACTGGAGCACCAAATCTCGTAGACATATCATTAACCTAAGTCAGATATAAATATGACTGAATAAAAATGAAGTTAATGCACAGAGCAAATGATTCTACCAGGTCCCCGGCGCTGACGAGACGCATATTTTGCTTTTAAAAATCCCCTTTAAATGCTAGAAAGGTGTGTTTTACATAGTTTGCAGTCTTATATTGATTACATGCTAGGAAGTCGATGTTGGTTTATGGGAAAGTAGGCCCGTTTAGTGCTGGACGGAACATTCATTATTGTATTATGAACGATACATACCCAGTGTGCCCCTTTAAGTCCCTCGACACCCTCATAACTTCGGAACGGCTGCTGTCATATTTCAAAAAGTGATATCTAGATATAGAAAATAGAATGCTGTACTGAATAAAGTCCCATATGGCACTGCGAGGTGGAACACAATGAAGTTTGCATTCCTATCTTAAAAAGAAAATGCTATAGCGGCAAACGGTAATTTACAAAGTTGTTGAAAGTCACCGATCTAGTACGAAAATATTACTTGTGGCCATTAATAATGGTTAAACCAAAAGTAGACTATTTTTATCAGTAGATGATTAAATAAACAAAGTATCTTCTATTAATGACTAGTATTAATGACTAAACGCACCAGCAGAACTATTGATCGCAAGGATTTGCTGACAACATCTTAATATCGCTGAAATGAGAGAGGAAATACACACCTATAGTTAGGCTCACTTGATTCCTTTGTAGCCATTAATCACGTTCTGAGTAAAGCGACAGAGGCAATCAAATGACCGCAAAAGCTCCTTAGCTCTGGTTTGTCGAACAATCTCGGTCAACTCGCTGTCATGCATGTAATTACCCTAGAAAACACTGATCGGGGAAATGTTTATTCGAGGTAATTAATTCAAGAAAAGTTGCAGCTGATAATTATTTTCGTTTCAGTTCAAGTTAATTTCAAAAGAACGATGATGGGAAGGGTTTCTGTGCCTAGATATTGTAACATTCGGTAACTTCACGTCAAAAAATCTCCATCAGAAACTTAAAGACGATTGATACTGCTATTTGTGAACCAATTTATGGTATGGTGGATACCAATTTATGGTACAGTGGTTCTATGCTAGTGGTTAGTACATTGCAGAAAAGAATTAATTAAAACTTCACCAGAATCTCACTATTTAAACCAAGTTGAATTATATTATAATATGTGCATTCATAATGTGTTTAAACCTCTAAAATTATTATATATCATGCAATAGACAAATAATTACACATTGATCTAAATTACCTATTTTTATTTTAACAATTTAAAGCATACTATATAAATATTCAAATTAATAATGAAAGTTGCAACTAAAATTTAATTAACGTTAATGGCCATAAAAGAAAAAGTAAAAGGTGAATGGGTACCCATAAAAACATAGCACTTACGTGCTTCTGCTGCGTTAATGTCCATCCATGATGTCACGTATATAAGAAGGAATAGTCGAAATTAAGTCTGTTAGATGATTGAAAGTTCATTACAGTTCACTTTTATGCTATCATTTTCAACATTTGAAGACTATTATTTTGAAACACGTTGACACACTAATTTGGAGGCAATGTAGCTGTACGAAGATATATGAGACTTCACTTCAGAAATTCATACTTATTGTACCAATTACATACGCACACAGGCTAAAACACATTCTTCACAAATGGATGTGATTTCTTGAGTAATAAATACAGTGCAACATCTTCAAGCTATTACGTTGAGAAAAATCTTTAAAATGCTGAAAAAACTGAGAAACTGAAGGCTGATCAATCAGGTTAAAAATACAAAGATTCTAGGGGCTGGGGCCACCCCCAGCCCCCAGCAAACGTAAAGTCACACTAGCTAGCTCAAACAGCAAGCCTTAGCGCAAAGGGCAAGCGCCCCATAATTCTTCCAAAAAACGTGAACTAAAACTACCGCTCAGTTCCTGATTGGCTACAGGAGTTTGCCAAACCAGGAAAGAAGAACTCCTCCGGTACTGTTGCGGTTAGCATTTTCAAGGCTGTGAGAAACAGGGTTGCGTTCGAATATGAAAACCAGTTGTGGCTGTTTAGCGTTAAGGGGATGCTATAAGGTTTTGCCTTGTAGCAGATACATTTTAGTTATCTTAATGGACGTTCTACTTTGAAGAAAAATGATGAAATTCCCATTTGAAGTGGCACTACTATAAAGTAAAAGAAGTGTCAAGAATTAAATTTTTAAGAGTTTGTTAAGATAAAAAAAACACTTTTAAAAAAGGATATACCACTTTTCATTCTTTTCGGAAAATACAGCACATGCTTTTAAGAACTAACTAAATGAACATGGAACATTTTTTTCGTAAAAAACGCGATTTTTTTTTTTTTTACCCCCAATTGGAAAACTAAATATATAGCACATTTTTATTCTAACATTTTGACTTTAAACCATTGGTATGGTAATATTTCTTGCTGAGGGTTAATTTAGTTTGGATGAATATTCTGGACTAACACACATCTATAATACACAGAGCAGGGAATACGTAATAACGCCGTGATGAAAAAATGCTAGTTTAATGGTCGCTGAGTTCTCGCTTTAAGAGAAATGCTTGATTGTCTTACTTACCTTCACATCTTCTAAGAATAGTAAATCATTGGGACACTGACTATTAGAACAATGTTCTCCATTCTTGTGTGCGTCTTTTTAGAGGTGCGAAAAATCTCCAGTTCTCCTTCAGGGACGATAAAAGTAGGGTATGTATGATGGAGAAAATTCTACCTTTTTCTCCACCATGTCTCATGGTTACTGTCAAAGAACACTCGGAGCAGGACCGTCATTGCGAATTTTTCCAGGGCAAAGGGTTTATACACAACGTACATTTGCCAGAAAATGGCAAAAACCACGCCCACTTACATGTAAATACATTGATTTCCCAAAGTCGGGGAGCCCCGAAATTGCGGGCCTGACTGAGAGAATGAATTTTAAATACGTAAATTGAATGGCAAGATCTTAGAATATAAATCTCATCGAGCATGTAAGGAACTTCCTCGGATGACAGGGGTAATTTACTGCCGGTAGTAATTATGAAGCTACAATTGACGCTGCCAGAGGAATGGGCAACAGTTTCTCAACAAATCATTAACAACATTTTATTCAGCTGAGCAGACGAGGAAAAATCATGCAAAGTAGTCAGGGGATTTCATATTTTTACCAAAAACTGAATATTTCTCGCTTAATACCAGTCCCACAAATGCTTCGACCTCCGCCGCATTGTGTTTTATCTTTCTTACCTTTTTCAATAAAGGTGTTTTATACCCTTTTTTTTGGGGGGGGGTAGTCTTTCTTACATTACTCATGGTTTTATGTCTTGGGAATCTTATATTATTATTTGCGTTGGTTTAGGAAGCTTTTGTGCAGCATTATCCTAAGAATACCGTTTAGTTCTATTTCTTATTTATCAAGTGCATTCATTACTGTGCATAGTGATTAAAAAAAAAATGGGGAAGTTAAAAAAATACAATTCGTAACTTTATTTGTGTTTCTCTATACAGCAATGCATACTATACAAAGTAATTGTTTGAAGTTTTGCGAAACAAGTATTTAATTGATAAACTTAACGAAATTTAGAAAGCGTGCCTAAAATAACTGCCTACACGTTCATTTAATTATATAACCACATGAATACACACATTGCGGAAGGATTAATTTATCATTTTTCAAACATTCATTAGTTTAATACTATAGGGTTTTATTAAGGAAACGTATCAAACTTCAAATTACGTAAAAAAATGTTTCAACTATTTTGTTTCATTCAGGCAGCTATTAAATAGTCAGTTCCGGGACGAAACGACGCCTTGAAACAATTTTTCATTTATATCAACATTTGAAATCAGTTGTTATGACGACATCTACTTAAAAGCAATGAAGAATGCAATTACTTGAAAAGTACTTTGACAATATTGAAAATAGAAAAAGCATTCGCACTGAAGCTGTTTAATTTATTAGTAAATGGCGAAGCGCATTCGTAACACTGAAAGCATCGTTTTAGTTTAGCACGCATAATGTATCGCATTGTGATGTATAGAAGTGGACTATATTCATGAAGTAATATGTTTCTGAACTTCAAAGTAAATGTTTGTGTTTTTGAAAATATAGAAACGGAACAAAGAAAGAGGATGTGATACATTTTTCCTTAGAAGAAAGAGCTGTAAACAATTTTGTTTTTACAAAATTATTTATTTTAAGCTTTTGCCTCCTACTTCCCGAACTTATAATATCACCAGGATAGACGTAGCAAGCTCAAGCTGAAAAAACTCCAAAAATCGAAAAGTAATAAGCGTACTGTACAAACACATCTATTTACATAATTTTACTTGTTAAAAATAGGTACATTTAGATCGTTTGTTTTTAAATAAGAAAACCATTAAGGGGTTTAACAGATAAGCACATATTTTAGCTGCGTATCTATTTCATACGTTTTTCTGTAACGTCATTGGCATAGGTATTAATTTTTGTTTTATATTTAGATTCGAAAATGCAATTTTCCTCGTGCAAAATTATTTATTTGAGCATTAGACAGAATTCATTGTTTAAAATTTTCCAATAGTTTTAGTATAGTAATTATGTTGAAATTTACTGACAACTAGTCCCCATTACAACCATGTGTCGTTTTTTTTTTTTTTTTTACCTGTCCTTAAAGATTTGCTGAAAGCCATTTTACTGAAAAGTAAACCTTATAATTTGAGAAACTGAATTTGATGTAGTATATTCCATATCATCAATGCACTTTTGTTGCTTAATTTATTTATTTATTCATTTATTATAAATTTATTTTTTTACATTAAAAACAAAGCATATTTTGTATTTGAAATCAGTTTTAAATGGAAAAGAGGTATCTTTAACTTAATTTTCAAACTTAGCTTACTGAAAAAATATTGATTAGATACTAAGAAATAAAGGTAGGCATGTAGGAAAATGGCAAAATACTATGTAAAAAGCCATTAAAACGTGCAACAAATAAAATGAAAAGTTATCCCAAGCCTGCCGGTTAATGAGTCCAAACACAACCTTGGTGAAGAGATTTCCAAACTTTTTGCCAAATGAAAAGCAATTTGAATTGAGTCTAGTTTTCAAAGTTGGGTTAATTAGAATTGCTTATATCTCATCTTATAATGAGAGAAGATAAATGAAAAAAAAAAAAAAAAAACTTTTTGTCCAAACAAAAAAACTTCTTCAACGACAGATAATGCTAGGGAGTGGGTGTTTTTCTCACCCTTCTAATCAGTCAAAATATACCTTAAAAATTAGCTAAAGAAGAACTAATTTGAAATTCGTCAATAAAAGGGCTTCGAGGTGTAGAACATGCATGTTACGTATGAATTTTGTGCAAAGTTTCAGTGTCATAGGTGCTACATGGGGCCTCTTGTCCATCAGGTAAAAGAAAAGAAACACACACTCACAAACAAAGCCTCTTCTTGATATACATAAATGCTTTTCTTTAAGAAATAATGTAAATGATTTTTTTTATCTACCATTAAATTATTTCTAAAAAGTTGGAGCCTGTGTTTTAAGTCTGCACAACAGAAAATGAATTGAATCAAAACATAAATTGAAAAGGAAAATACAATTAATGAGCGAGCAAATGGTTATAAACTGAATGACAACGCTAAAATGCAGCCATGCGACTGTTCCAGTCATTTGTCTTTTTGATAATTAAGCTTACTCCTATGTTGTAATACGTGTCTGTTACATTGTTCATTATTCTTGTCAAATGATACAAAGTTGCTTTGAAATAACATTTAAAAAATTGTTTTCCAACCTTCAGGTTCACTGAGTGCAGTTAAATTTACTGTTCGTTGGTTGTTAATACTTATATCCTGTAAATCTTCTTAGCCGCCATTAAATCTCTTCCAAAACATCCAAAAAATACATCTTATTTCATCTTTTATATAAGTGAAAAACGCAGTTTTTTTCTCTCTCTCTCTCTTTTTTTTTGCATATTTACAATAGTTATTAAAATGAATCAGGTGGAAGTGAGCAAGTTAGTCATTCTGTAAATATGAATGATTACGGAATCCTCAACCATGCATTGGCATATCTTAAGTAGTTGATAATTAGTTTTCAAGTATCTAGATACACCTTGATTAGTAGTGAAATTACAGGTTTAAAGATCCTTCTCTATGCGTCCTCGCTAGGCCGCTTCGCCCATCAAGTAAAACGTAAAACCATCAAGTAAAACGTAAAACAAAAACCTACGTAAAACATTTACCATATGCATTTTTGAATATCACTTTAGCCCTCACTGGAAGTGAAGACCTCTGCAAAGGCATTTTGGGGTTTGGTAATTCTACCACTGACCTTGATAAAGAATTACATTTGTAAACAAAGCATCTTTGTACTGTCTGTTTGCGTATTGTGCGCCTGGCAGCCACAAAAGCTTCCATTAGAAAAAGGGGAGATAGGTTTAGGATGCGCCCTTCCCGATGCCTTCTGTTTTTGTTCGCTTGCTACTTCCTCGTTGCATTTCCCCCCTATTTCGAGAAAGTCAGAGAAGACTTGGAGCGTGCGCAGATTCGACGGAGGTTTCGCCAAAAAATGTTAGACAATAGAAAATATTTTGATTGTTTTTTCAAAGATTAATGACGTAAGAATTCAGTGGGAAATACTGATATGTGTCATTTCTATTCTTACTGTGAAATACAGTGTATTTATGCGTATGTGTGTTTACCAGTGAGGTTTGGGGATTTAGGAATTCCCCAACCATCTAGAAAGGGTCTACTTGAACGTATTATAATGCTAAGATCACTGCTAATACTTTTAACGGGACACTCAACACATTTTGCAGACTTTATCTTCTGGAATGTTCCTTTTAGCATTGATACATTTGACTGATGATTACAAAAGCTATCAAATAGCCATCTAACGTTTACCTGAGGCGAAACACTACGATCGATTACGTATCTCTTTCACTCACACATACTCACGCTAGCAGGATTATCAGATAAAAGATGAAGCCGCGAACAATTGCTGAGTGCTACGTATAAATCTAGGAGATAACGGTGCTTTGTTCCAAGCAAGGTTTTGTCAAGATATTAATTAAAGAACAGTGCCTAAAGCGTGGAAACTCTTTAACAGATACTAAAGATATCTTTTAATGTTGAAGTTTTATCTTAATTACAGACTTATTAGATGATAATGTGTTGCATGCCAAGCAATATTTTTACGTAGATTTGAAGTAGAAAATAAGTGCACAAAAGTTTTGCTGCAAAAACTTTTAAGTACAGTTCATTCTTAAAATTCATGTTTATTTTCGATTAACCTAATGGCTAGCAGTGTTCATTGCTGGCAATGATTTAAAAATATGTCTCCCCCACTCATTTTAACTTAGCAATAATGTACTTCAGTAACTAGCAATTATTCTCGTGTTACGTCGTGCTTTGTAAAAATGTAAGCTTTTGTTATCCAATAACACAAATTTATAATTTAAAAAAAATATGGTTATTTATTTGGGAATTACATGTAGTGCAATAATGTCATCATTGCATTGCATTAAAAATGATACAGACACTTTTGCTGCTGATTTGAATTTAAAAAAAAATCTCTAATCCATATATGATCTCGTTGCCTCTATTAGCCTTCCTCTTTTTTTGGGAGACACATTTTCCTTTGTTTTTCAGTTTTCGAATATTCTCTATCTATGATTTTAATTTGGTGAAATAGAGGACTTTTTTGCCATTATTATTTTTTTGAAGGTCTGGGGAGGCGGAAACTTAAAAAATATATAATACAGCGTTGCATCACGGGAAACACTGGAGAGCTCAACGGTGGGGAAGGGAGGGCGTCACCTTTACGACGTTCTGCGACGTGACTCGTATACAAAGCTTAGCGATTGAATTTTTTTTATTTTACTTTTTTTTTTGTTCATTAATTCATCTTTTTGGGAGATACCGGGGCAGAGGAGGGTCATATTGACCTAGAGTGTTCTCAGCTGAGTCTAGTCTTTGTAGAACTTGATAGCGTGTTTCGCACTATTTGAGTAAAAACTTATTCTCATATTATGAAATTAGTACCAATCGATAGATGGATTTTTATGAATAAAAAATGTGCTTGGGACTTTTACGTTAAATACATTAATAATTACAAAAACATTTTTTGATGAATTTTAAGAGCAGTTCCTAGCCTATATTCATGGTTTTAGTAAGGATTGTTGGCAGATAAGGAAATAAAGCCCAAGGATTTAAAGTTTTTATCTATTGCCAGTTTTGTTAATGAACTAAATACTTGTAATTAGGTTTCGCTACTAAGACTTTCAAAATGATTTCCTATTTTCGTTCTTAATTCTGCTTTTGTGACTAGCAAAATTGAGCAGTTGCGATTATCAATCCTTTACCGCGTTTTCCTATGTTATCTAGAAAGTTTCTGTTTTTTAGTGGGTTTTTTTTTGTATAAGTTTTTATTGCAATAGTAGTCCTTGTTGATAAGTAAGTAATGCCATAGGAGTTTTCTTCAAGGCAGTTTAAACTAAAGAATTGTGGATCAAAGATAACCTAAACGGGTGTAAAGAGAGTGTCTCAAACAAGGAGTTCTTTCTACTTTTTCCAACCTAAGTTCCCCGTATGGGCATCGCAATCTGTATTTGCCGTCGGCAATATCACTTTAGTTTTATTGAAATGTATTACATTTGGCGACGTTCAATATTACAAAAGTATTTAAATGTAAAACTTCTTTTAATTTTTGAGAAGATATTTTTACGTAAAATTTCAAAGTTTCATGAAATAACTAGTTAAAAGGCAAGACTTTTTATGTTCAATTTTTATCAACTTTTAGCCACAGTTTGGACAATACAAAAGTAAATCGTCTCAATGTTCCGCATGTTTTTGCTCCTTAGCAATGCACTAGCATTTTAGGTGAAGGATCACTTTCTAACAATGCCCCGCTGTGTGGGGGGGGGGGGCGTGTTTGTGAAGTTGTAACAGTTTGTGATAAAGAAAAATATTAAATAACAAGGATTGTGACATCTCACTTTTTTTTCCTACGGAGAAAAAAAAAACCCACCCGGCCCTGTTGTCGCGGTACATAGCTTTAAAACACTGAAATATCATGTTTTCTGGATTGAACAAAGGTTATGTTCCAATCTTGATTTATTGGGTAAAATTGTTTACGTATTTTCTTACCAATAAATTGAACCCTCACATATATGAGTTGAATATATTTTATGTTTAACCGGGCTGATGCACCAGTAAGCATCACAGTTACAAATTGTAGTTCTTAAAACAAGGGACTAAAAAAGAAAGTTGTATGGAATCCCGCCAAAAATGTCACTTACTTTGTGTTACAAATATACTCAATCAAGCTTGTGCATTTAAAATACAATACTGCATGATTTCTTCTTTTTCATTATTATTATTAAGAATTCATATCTGCTCTTTTCTGTAATAACAGCACAAACTGAAAAATACATGAGTTTTTTAATACACATGCTGATGCCTAAAATTAAGAACTGTTTCGTTGTCTTGGAAATAAAATATTTATCTTAGTTATCTTGGTTCCTCCATCATTTGCAGAAATGTATAATTCAGGGATATTTTGACGGAAGACATTGGTGATCTCTACACATTGCGTTCGCACTTATTTTTAGCATTTTTGTCATTTTTGAAAAAAATATTTTATTTACTTAGTTATTATTTTTACTATTATTTTAATATATTTTTGCTTTTTGTTGTGTTGCTCAAATAACAAGTGGGCTTTTTAAGTGACAGGGCATGATTTGAATACTAATGGAGAAAATTATTCTGCATTTCTAAGCTTTATCCTCAACTTTCCGAAATAGCAGGCCCGCATGCCCCTAGCTTTGTAGAACGCGGAAAGCATTTACACATCTTTACCGGAGAATAGAAGTCAGAGAGGAGCTAAATCCAGTAACTCGAGGGATCTCTTAAACAGCAGGAATTAATGCGGTGACTTTTTGTTGTGATACTGCTGAACAGAAGTAGGTGAAATTTGCTGCGCTAGTGTAGAAAACGGAAAACAAAACCAGTTTACATGCAACAAGTGCTGATAGAAAAACAAAGGAAGGGGGTGGTCGTAATATTACTGTGTTTAGTCTGTCAAAATATTGCTTGCCCTAGTACATTACTTATCTATGTTCTTTTTTTAAATCTATTGCTTTGAGTTTCTTTTGCTGCTCCGTAGTGACTTGTCAAAATATCCCGCAGTTATTGAAGAAGTTAACAGTTGCCTTTTACTGCTATTCTAGAACTTATGTTAAAATATTTTTGGAAAAGTTTCGCAAATATTAGCTACAACCAGATTATTTTACCTTGAGGTATCCAGAGATCCCCAAGTTATTATATACTATAATCGTTACCCATACACCAGTACAAATATTTTTTGAGCATAAGTATTCACCGGTTGCTACAAAAAAAGGCAAAAAAAAAAAAAAATGCTATTTTTGTTTCTTTAAAGAATAAACGAATCGATGCTCAAAATGGAAAGACCTTAATGATGTTGATGACACATAATCATTACGTAATAATGTAAGTAAGAGAACAGAAAGCCCATCAGCAGAGATAACGTATGTATCTGATGAGGCGTAGGAAAACAGGAAGATATTACCTCCGAGAAACGGGGCAAAATAAATGACGGTATGTTACGATCTCACTCATATGTTAGAAAAAAAAAAAAAGACTTGGCATCATCGATTTTCTTCCTATTCTACCTCATGTATTTGATGGCATACATTTTATTATAAATAAAGCATTACTTCAATTTCTCTGTAAGTAAATTAAAAAATGTGATAAAAAAGCAAGAACTGGGGGTTGATATGTTTTCCTTTCTTCATCAGGTTTTTTTTCTGTCTCTTCTTTTTTCTTTTTTAAAAATGTATATTAATTTTTTTTTTCGTTGTGTCATTTCTTTAATTAATTTTGTTTTATCATATGCTTAAAATAGCTTTCATTAATTTCGTTCAGCTCTTTTCATAGTATTATAACTAAATACAGGGTTATCCGAGAGTAATGGAGTAGCGTAGCCCATTGTAAAATTTTTGATTTTAAAAGTACTACTAATTTCGAATACAAATTTGTTAACTTATTGGCAACATTTTATCTTTCAGACTGACACGCTATTTTGGCTTTAATTTTTTATACACACTGACACTTTCAGTAACTTTGAGTTTGTATTTTTTATAGTAGTGTTATTATGACCCTATGTAAAATGTGTGGTGCATAATAATATTCAATAAATTCAAATTCATAATGATTTAAAATTAAATTAAATTAAGTCAGATTGAAATTGTTAAATATATAGATTATAATTGAATTAGCACAATTATATTTCGTATAGTGATAGACATTGCGTTGTGTTATTTAAATCAATTCTGGGATTAATTCCCTTAATTAAACCAAAGTTTACTCTGAACCATGAATCAAATCAACTTCAATTTAAATCACTTCATTATTTATTTTTATAAAATGTATTAAATCAGCATCAAATATTAAATATTGATAAAAATTAAATTTAAATACATAAACACAAAAAATGCATCATTTATCATCATTAAACTTGCATCCACAATTATATATTGAAAAAATTTGAACTTAATTCTTAACATAAAAATTGCATTAAATGAAAAATATCAGCTGTATCATTTTCAAAAAGGAATTTATAAACCATGAATTCCCTTTTTTGAAGGGGAGAATCGACGTCTCCCTCTTCAATTATATTTAAAAACATACTTGCACGTCAAGAGGCTATAGTGGCACATTTCTGTAGCACTGATTCTTAACATTGATGTTCTGGCAGAAAGTTATAATGTCGAAGCGTGGCACATTTCTGTAGCACTGATCCTTAACGTTGATGTTCAGGCAGGAAGTTATAATGTCGATGGATACAGTTCATACTTTGAGTGCACATTTGATGAGAAAAATCAGTGCCAGTCCATAATTTTTAAGCAATGATACTCAACTTAGATGACTGGGCAGGAACTTAAGATGTCCATGGCAATATTTCCTATTATAATTTCGTGTTGAAAGATTAATCTGTGCAGTTCATAATTTTTCAGCATTGATTCTTAACTTAGATGACTTGCCCGCAAAATTTGATGCAAAATGAATATTAAAATATTCTGACGTATAACTGCACTTGAATAATACTACAATGAACATATAAATTCTTACTTCTTGAGTTAATATACGATTTTTTTTCCTTTTATACTTCACAAATAGTCATAGCTTTCTTCTCTTTTTCCATGGCCTTTTCCAACGGCATTTTTAAAGTTTCTCTCGTTATGCATTATCGCCGCGACACACTTATTTGCTAAAACGAAGGCAGCAGAGAGATTAATAGCTTTTTTTGCTCTTTGTGGGTCACATCAGACGCTATCTGTCTCGGACCAATGAGCAGCTTTTTCTTCATTACACCACCATATAAGGCAATGCGAATCGTAACATGGTGATTGACATTACCTAATAAGGCATCCTGATACGTCGAATTCCTCTTTAGTGACGTGATGCTTATTCAAACCCACATTAGTGCTCATGCTGCTCTCTATGCATTAAAAGTGTAACTAAACAAATGTTAAAAATGTAGATTTCAACACCCTCCCCACCTCCCCGATTAGAAATCCGTTCCGAATGCAAGAATTTTTAACGATAAATGTGTAGATTTTTGGCGAACCAGTCTTGTATTCTGACTACTAACATAGTCTGTGAAATAAAATAACTAGACTTCATCAGCAAAGTAAATATAATCTACTTATATTAAAAACTGAGTATCTTTCTAACTATCTTTCTTTCTATCTTTCTAACTATCTTTTTATGTCACGCTTCTTTCTCCTGAACGCCAATGATCTGAAAGTCGAACCAGGTACCGATAAACAGGTAATTTTTCAGGCTTCATTAGTTTCAATTGATATAATTATACGATTTTAATTAGCGAAGATATCAAATAATAAGTAGTCAAGTTTAAAGCGATTAAGCCAAATAAATGATTAAATATGAAATCCATTCTTGCAAACCGTCGTTGCTATGAAACAGTGATAACAATGATAATGAGAATTTTGAATGAAGGCTTAACTAAATCAAACACGAAACTCATAAGCGGGCCACTTACGTAGTATTTTTATCGCTAGCTACTTGTAATATTTTGAAACATTCATTTGTTGAAAAGCCATCTACTTATATTAAAAACTGAGTATCTATGTCTGCTTTTTTCCTTTGAGCGAGCTGAACTTACTAAAACTTTCCTCACCATCTTGAAGACGCGAAGCATCTCAATAATTCGAATGATTTTTTTACATAGGAAAAAAGTAAAGGCGTGAAGCGCCTGTTAGCGAGCCGCCTTGGCGGGGAGTAGTTTTTTGACATTTTCCTCACTACTTTCAGGGCACGAAGTGGCCGTGCAACGCCGGGCCACGTGCGTGGTATGTCTTGAAATCGAATGAACATTAAATTATATCAAATAATATAACTTCAGAATGAGGTAAAAGTTAGAGAAGGGGGACGTTATGCATCAACATGCCGCAGGAAGCTAATCTAGCTGCCCTGGCAGCTAGTTAATTTTTTAAATTTTGTTTCAATCAATGAATGTCTTTAACCATCTTCGACATTAACTCAGTCTTTTACTTAATCAGGAGCTTTCAATTTTTAAATAATGCGAACATGGAAAGCGTGAACTCTCTAATGCCAGTTTTTAAAACTCATTGATTTCGAGTTCAATATTTTCTCAATTTCTTGGTGATCCAGGAGAGTTGGAGGCCAACTTCTGCGGTTTTTAAGATTTTCAGTTTCCGAAAATGAGATATATATCAAAAGAGGTGCCTTGTTGGGTGCAGAAATACCGTTAAATGTATTCTTAAAGCCTTAACATTATCTTCAAATGAATAAATTGAAAAATACTGCTAAATACTTAAAATTCTTTGGTCCTCGGAAAAAATATCTAAAATGTGACAAACTAAAAGCTACTGAAAGTGAAAAGGGAACACCGAGCTGCAATTTTTAAGGAGGGGAAAATTCTCTATTTATCGAATGAAGCTCCAAATTTTACGGAATGATAACACACGAGCATACGTATTACACTTATGCCTATACCTAATGAATGAAATGAGAGATTACCGGTCATTTGTAAAGAATTAAACTGGTTTCTGTGAACTTCTGGGCTTGTGAACCTGGCCTAGCCAAGAGCTAGTCCAGTTGAAAATTAGCGATACGAAAATCAGTACGGTAAAATTGTTTTCAAATTTGTCTGAATGAGTTAGATTTCTGGGAGCTTAAAGTAAGTTCCGTAACACCTCATCAGGGCACCCGTGTTTATGATGAGTGTTAATTTTGAACGGCAACTCAGATCGCGTATATTTTGGCTCATTAAATAAATTGAATTCCAAACCACTGAAGCTTGCACAGTTTCATTTGCTAAAATAGGGGTGAGAAAAAGATTTAAATTGCGGAAACGATTGAAGAATATTTGCCAATCTAAATTTTTCGAACCATCTATAATTTAAGGTCAAGGATTGTGTTTACTGTATATAGCTTTTTATAATGTTACCTTGTCGCATTAAGGTAATTCTTTTTGCAACACGTGTTCATTTTTTTAAAGAAGTTGTATGTTTGCGCAAAATTACTTTGGGACTTTATTTGAAGTTTTTCTTACTTTTTCCAAATATATCGAAGTAATGCAAAATTGACAAAGCTAACCTGACAAAATGAAAGTAAAAATTAAGCATCCTTGAATTTCAAAATTAATACGTTTACATGCATAATGCCTTTCGTAGAAAAATCTAGCAATTATAATGAACAAGAATTCTACTAGTGGTACATTTCTTTAAATCTGATATCATCAAAACTAAAGGAAGCCATAATTAGAAAACTGGACAATGCAATTTACAGACACAAAGTACCGCCTTAAATCTTTATGAATCCCTTAATTAGTTTTAAACTGTCTTCTGAGGTAATCATGCATTAGCGTACCCCCCGAGTGTTTGTCTCTTCATCAATCAGCGAGACTAAAAGAAAGCTTAGGAGGCAGCGACTTGAACCGTGTTAACCTTAATTAGTTCCAATTAATACGGTTTTAAAGTTTTTGTTCTCAGCTTGTATCTTGGCCTCACTTATGTTTAAAATCTAGAAAGTCTTATATTCATAAATTCTTTGCTTTATATTTAATTAATGTTTATTTAGCGATTTGAAATAGCTTTTTAGCAGAGTTTAATTTTTAATAAAAGTGTAAAACCCCTAGAGCCAAACTTAAGAGGAGGGGATATGTAATGGCTTCGACTGAGCCATTGAAGGGGGGGGGGTCTCTTTTCGGGAATTTTCGATCACGGGGGACTTTCGTGGTATGTGGGGGTGGGGGATCTGCCATTTAATGTGGGGGATGCAGTAGCTTAAAAAATAAATAACGATTTCCTTTTTTTAATAATCAATTTCAAACAATAACGGTGTATGCAAAAGCTAAAACAGGATTGCTCATTAGGGTGTCCTGAAAAGGGATTAAGATTCCGTAGATTTTAAAATATTTTGTAAATTTTCTTTTTTCTTTTTTTCTTAAAAATCTGAGCTTCAAGCCTCTTGCCAGATCTGAAGACATTATCTCAGAGTCAAGAAATTTTGCTCAGTAATTAGTGTTGGGGAGTCACAAATGTTCCGCACTAAGGCTAAGTGCTCTGTAGGAAACTACACACACATACGTATTACACACATACACAAGCAAAGCGCGCTAATATATTTAAAAAAATAGATGAGGCTAGGTTACACCAAAAACGGATTGGCAAGGGTAAACTCCTAAAAAAGTTTCGTCAGTTGTTTACGCTTGCATATAGAGTTTATCAAAAACACAGTAAATAAAGTAGATCTAAAGTGGTATGTGGTATAGACCTAAATATCAGATGTCAAGTAGTAGTGTAAATTGTAAAAAATAGCGAACTGTGTGGACCCAAAAATCAGGTTTCGGTATTTTTGGAAGGATTGATGTCATTGCAAAGGAAAGGGAAGAAATAAATGTAAATCTGAGAAAATAAACTTTTTGCTGGTAGGAAAATAGGTGCATATATTTACATTCAGTTAAGGATAGTTTTTTTTTTTTTTTTTGAAAGTGAAAAAGGGCCTTGATAATTGTTAGTTTAATGTATAAACATATGTTACCACACTAGAATTGACTTACAATGGCAACAATGAGTTTCAAGGTTGGGAGTACTTTAAACCATCATCACATCATCTTCTAGTTATATCTCAGCTTGTTCCTCCCCAACGAGAGTTCTGGCTACCCGCAGGTTTCAGTCCTTGACTACTGTTTCCCACGTTTTTATTATCAGCAGGAGCCAATAAACTGCAGCAATTTTATTACGTTTTGAAAACAGATCTGCTAAATATCAGATGAATTTAATTTAATTTAAATTGTGCAACTGTGCCATTGCTTAATTTATCGCATATTCTTATGACTTTTCAAATTCAATTCATCACCGTTTACCTCTTTGCTAAAAAAATGAGACCTGTCTCGTGGGCTAGAAAGCAAACTGCAGCTCTGATCTGTTGCTATAAAAATTTCGACTGCAATCAATAATTTAAGTTGACTCTTTCATGGATAGAGAAGACTAACTGATTTTTTTTTATTTAATTTTATCCAGAGTAAAATGACATTCTCTTGGAGGAAACTTTATTTTATCTCAATTGTGATTGGATAGTTTTGATTATCATTTTCATTGAAGAAATGTAAAGAAAAGCGAGAAAATTGGATGTGACTTATTTTTATTTCTTCTTTAATATGGAAACTGTATTTTTTCCCTTTTATCCATATTTTAAGCATCAAAGCATAGTTAAATGGCAGTACATCGTTTGACTTCTTGAGTTGTAAAAGTATTAATCATGCATGTTAGTTTCCACTAAATGCACCTATAGTAGATTTCAGAGTTTAATATAAACTAGTAAAACAGTTAAAAATTAAAAAAAAAATAAGTAAAATAAAATAAAAACTTGTATAAAGTAAAATGTGTAGTTAGAACAAGGT
>JAXGGA010008023.1:0-59222 GCA_038373865.1 Uloborus plumipes
GTTTACTGTATATGAATTTCAGTGAACATCAGAAATACACTGAAGTGACAAAAGTCATGGGATAGCAATATGCAAATTTTCAGATGGCAGTAGCATCGCATAGAACAGGTATAAATGCGCAGTGCTTTTACAGAGCTTTCATTTCTGTTCAAGTTATTCATGTGAAGAGGTTTTAACATGATGATGACCGCACGACGTGAATTAACAGACTTTGAACGCGGAATGTTAGTTGGAGCTAGACGCATGGGTCATGCCATTTCGGAAATCGTTAGAGAATTCAACATTCCCAGATCCACTGTGTCAAGAGTGTGCCGAGAGTATGAAATTTCAGGCATAACATCCCACCATGGACAGCGCAGTGGTCGACCGCCTGCACTTAAAGATCGAGACCGGCGACGTCTGCAAAGAGTCGTAAATTCTAACAGACAAGCAACACTGCGTCAAATCACCGTAGAAATCAATGTGGGACGTACAATGGACGTGTCTGCTAGAACTGTGCGGAGAAATTTGGATTTCTTGGGCTATTCCAGCAGAAGACCGACTCGAGTGCCTTTACTGACAGAACGACATCGCTTGCAGCGACTCTCGTGGGCACGTGAGCATATCGGTTGGTCCCTAGATGAATGGAAAACCGTGGCCTGGTCCGATGAGTCACGATTTCAGCTGGTAAGAGCCGATGGTAGGGTTCGAGTGTGGCGCAGACCCCACGAAGCCATGGACCCAAACTGTCAGCAAGGCACTGTTCAAGCTGGTGGTGGCTCCGTAATGGTGTGGGCTGTTTTTTCATGGCATGGACTTGGTCCTCTAGTGCGACTGGACCGAACATTGACTGGAAATGCTTATGTGCAGCTACTTGGAGATCACTTGCAGCCATTCATGGACTTCATGTACCCAAACAACGATGGGATTTTTATGGATGACAATGCGCCATGTCACCGGGCCACAACTGTTCGCAATTGGTTTGAAGAAAATTCTGGACAATTCCAACGAATGATTTGGCCACCTAGATCGCCCGACATGAATCCCATTGAGCATTTATGGGACACCATCGAGGGGTCTGTTCGTGCCCAAAATCCTGCCCCATCAACGCTTTCACAATTATGGACGTCTATCGAGACAGCATGGCTCAATATTCCTGCAGAAGACTTCCAACGACTTGTTGAGTCCATGCCACGTCGAGTTGTTGCACTTCGCCGGGCAAAAGGAGGGCCGACACGATATTAAGAGGTATCCCATGACTTTTGTCACTTCAGTGTATTTAAATTTCAGAATTTGAATATAGAGTGGGGGCCCTTGACCAAAATTAAAATGTTATTTATTATTGTTTTATTGATAATCAGGTACTTGCATATTAACTCCACCACAGCTACAGATTTGACGTTTTTTCTTTTTTTGTGATTGTTTCTACATGCACGCAGTTATTTAAAACCCCTTCAAAAATGCCAAATAAACCTCCAAATCTGTAGCTGCGGTGGAGTTAACACATAAGTAATGAAAATCATTATTTTTAGTTTTGTTGATTAATTTTGTGATTCATTATGTTTTAATACTGTGTTTATATCATAAACTTGTTATTTCAAAATACTTAGTTCTGTTCACTTTCAAACTAGGAGAAATCGAAAGGTGTTTGAAAAAAGTCAGTGAAGGTGTTGAGACATTTGAAGATATTTGGCAGAAAGTATATATTTCCTCTTTTCTTACTCTTTTTGCTTATTAGTTATGATATATATATATATATATCTTTTTATTTTACTTTTCAACTTATTTTTTGTGTTCGTTATTCACTGTTTTGAATCCAAAGTTTGTGATGTATTTTTTATGAATTTGTAGCTAACATTCTTGGATTTTGCTGATACTTAATCCTCAGTAATTGATTGAATATCAGTCTAAAACGAAAATCTATCTTACTGTAAAGTGGGGTGCACAACCTGCTGGTCAAATGCGGCCCACTGCTTCGCAGTCTTGCTGTGATCGCATTTAATTTCATCTTGTATTGAAAAGGGGGAAAAAAAGTTTCTTTTCTACTCAGAGAGGGAAAGAAAAAGTGAAAGCAAGTTTTCCTGACTTGATTTTTTAATACTTCATTGCTCAAATAAACACGCTCCAAAATTTGTTTGAAGAAAGATTTCAGGAATTTGTCGGGGAAAAAGAGCAGACCTGAAAATGTTAATTTTCAATTAATAACCAGTAGACAGAACAACCATGATATGGGGGGGAAAAAAGCCATTTGGAAAAATATTCTTTTTTAATACTTCATTGCTCAAGGCCTATGTTTCCTACTTAAATGTTAAAAATTCTGCTTATTTGACTTTTGCATGTTAAATACTTTTGCAATTTTGGCAAATTTTTATGTGTTTTTTAGCCTACTTTCCCGTTAAAAATAAAATAAAAACGAAAAAAGTATTGAAAGTAGCTTAATGCATCTAAAAAATATCGCCAAGTCCAAAAAATATCGCCAAGTTAAAAAAATATCGCCAAGTCCAAAAAATATCGCCAAGTTAAAAAAATAAAAAGGTAAAATGAATATCGAAAAATTAAAAATTTGAAAGTAGGGTATTGAGATGGGGAATTTGTGCGTCGGTCGGTCGGTCGGTCGGTCTGTCGGTCGGTCTGTCTGTCCCCCCCCCCCTAATAACTTTTGAATGAACATTCCGATTTGGACAAACTTTTTTTTGTTGGAAAGATCTCGGCGAGTACAGCTCATTCCCATATTTGATTTTTTGATTTGAACAATTTTTGGTTCAACTTTGAGCCGTTCAAAAAACCGGTCCCGCGATACTAACTTTTTAATGAACAGTCCGATTTGAACAAACTTTTTTTTGTTGGAAAGAACTTTTCAAGGGTACTTCATTCCCGTATTTACATTTCCGATTTGAACAATTTTTCGTTCAACATTGAACCGCTCAATCAAGCTGTCACCCCTAATAACTTTTGAATGAACAGTCCGATTTAAACAAACTTTTTTTTGTTTGAAGCATCTCGGCAAGGATACTTTATTACCGTATTTAAATTTTCAATTTGAACACTTTTGGTTCAACATTGAACCGTTTAAGCAACCTTTCTCCACCTAATAAATTTTGAGTGAACAGTCCGAATGGAATAATTTTTTTTTTTTTTTGTTCGAAAGATCTCAGCGAGTGCAGCTCATTCCCATATTTGATTTTTCGATTTGGACAATTTTTGGTTCAACTTTGAACCGTTCAAAAAACCGGTCCCGCGATGCTAACTTTTGGGTGAACAATCCGATTTGAACAAACTTTTTTTTGTTCGAAAGATCTTTTCAAGGATACTTCATTCCCGTATCTACATTTTCGATTTGAACAATTTTTCGTTCAACATTGAACCGCTCAATCAAGCTGTCACCCCTAATAACTTTTGAGTGAACCGTCCGAATGGAATAAACTTTTTTTTGTTTGAAAGATCTCGGAGAGGCTTTCCCATACATTCCCATATTTCGCTTTTTGATTTGAACCATTTTTCGTTC
This sequence comes from Uloborus plumipes, assembly GCA_038373865.1. Lineage (NCBI taxonomy): Eukaryota > Metazoa > Arthropoda > Arachnida > Araneae > Uloboridae > Uloborus > Uloborus plumipes. The sequence goes on from JAXGGA010008023.1 coordinate 3,485, forward strand.
AATATTGAACCGTTCAGAAAAAAAAATTAACATTAAGCGTCTACGGGGAATTTAAGTTGAATGTTGATCCTGAACTTAAAGTCGGATTTCCTTCAAACTAACTTTGTAAGAAAATGGTTTTGATAAATAATGTTTGTAACGTACTTTTCTGAGTAATCTTCTGTGAGGACTCTGACTCCGACTCCGACTCCGCAAACATGCGGAAATGCAGGCTCAGAAAAAAAATTACTGACTGTGCAGACGATTTTTTGTTTATTTATTCATTTGTTTTATTTTATTATTATTATTATCATTATTTTTTGGCAGACGATGTTTTTTTTGTAACAAAAATTTTTCATTCACGAGAACATTTTATTCTTCATTTATATTTAACAACTGGCAACAGATTAAAAGTGAAATTCGAGACATTTTATTAACGGACGAGTTTTTTTTTTTTTTTTTTTTTTTCTTCTTTCTTTGATAAAATGTGTTTTGATGCTCTTTGTACTTTTATTTATTTATTTTATTATTATTATTTTTTTTTTTTTTTTTGAAAACGATGGAGGATTTTTTCTACGGAGGAACTGTTACAGTTACACTCTTTAAAAGGTGCGACAAAACTGTATTTATTCGTTAATTGCTTTTTACGTGTTTATTTCATCTGATGAAAGGGGTATGTTTGCTTTTCGAAATCATCTCTAAGTGCTAAAAAGGTACGTTTGACATAATTTTATGTCTCATATAATAAAGAGAATAATGATCAGATGCGAGAATGCCGATGTCGATGTACGGGAAAGTAGGCTCGTTTAGTTCTTGACAGAACTTCTTGTTCAATCTCATGTATAAAATAAAGTGTATTTTTTGGGGTTACCTGTAATTTTTCAACAATTTTTGAGCATTGGTTTTCAGGCTATGATATTTCTTATTTTTTGGAACAGTGCACTATATAAATCATATTGTGTAAGAATAAAACATATTTTTCAAAATAATTACGGACATTTTTAACAGCATTTTTTAAAATTTTTGTACTCACACCCTGTGGTGAATAGATAATTTTCAATCTAAAAAATGCAAAAATTAAATTATTTAGAGTAATTGTTAATAAAGCTCTTGAAAGAGATGGAGCTAGTTGCCTTGTTGACCTCGGATACATGTAGATCAAGTTTCTAATAGTTGGGCTTTTAGAGCATTAAAAATCTTTTCATTCATGATTAAACAATTTGAAGGAAAATGCAAGCATGTTGATAATTTCAACAGTCAACAATGAACCCATATATTAAAATTGTTTGATAAATTTCAGTCTCAGCCATCCAACTGCCAATTTTTATTTCATAGCATTTCCTAATTTCCTTGGAATTTTTAGTTGTTTAATGTTTGTTTTATATCCAGCTAATTGTAGAATTTTGTCTTTGCACACTGTGGCCTTGTTGCTTTTTCACTGTTCAGAGTTTTGCCAAGAGTACTTTTTGAATCTTTCTTTGCTAGAATTACCTATTGATTTTGTATTACTGAATAAAATGTTATAATTTCTTCAGTTTTAATAAGTGATAAAGTTCAACATTATTAATTTATACAAATACAAATGTGACGACCAGCAACAGGCTCTGGGCCCAACTGGGCTGGTCCTAGTCAAATTATAGATCCCAATGAAGATCAATGGCCCTCTTAAAACTATCTACTCCCTTGCTCCTTACCGCCTCTTCCGGTAAACTATTCCAAGTTCCCACTACTCTGCTAAAATAGTAATTTTTCCGAATTTCCAGGTTAGCCTGAGATTTAAACAGCTTATAACAATGACCCCTTGTCCTGCTTTCCGTACAAAAATTTAACCCTATATCATCTTTCATTTTGATAAATTTAAACAACTGAATCATGTCCCCTCTGGTTCTCCTTTGCTCAAGACTATACATATTAAGCATTCTAAGTCTCGAATCATAGTCTAAATTAGAAAGTCCATTCACTAACCTTGTAGCCCTCCTTTGTACCCTTTCCAATAAATTAATATCTTTCTTAAGATAAGGAGACCAAAACTAAACAGCATACTCTAAATGAGGTCTTACCAAACTTCTATATAAAGGCAGAAGAACCTTCTTAGATTTGTTTGAAATAGATCTATTTATAAACCCAAGCATCCTATTGGCTTTGTTACTAGCTATGCTGCACTGTTGACTAAACTTGAAGTCTTGATTTATTAAGACACCTAGATCCATAACATTTTCTGCCTTACTAATGACTGAACCCTGTAAATAATAGCTTGTATGCTTATTCCCATGACCTAAATGCAGCACTTGACATTTCCCAACATTTACTGTCATGCCCCACTTGTCTGCCCACTTAGTAATATGATCCAAATCCTCTTGCAGCTGATTTACTTGTTCATCGTTTTCTACAACCCCCATAACTTTGTGTAAATTATAAAGCACAAAGTTACAGAAATATTGCATACATGTAACCAGTTTTGCAAAACATGCAAAGTTTTTAGCCTCTAATGGCTAAGCAGCCGTTATAAGAGCAGCCTGCTTAGTATCAGAAGCTCAAAACTTTTTCAGGAAGCATACAGACTCCTGGGATCCTGGGAAGGTACTTAGAACTCCTTGGAGTTTCTAAATAATCCTTGGAATTTTCGCAAATCAAAACTATATAACTTTAATCATGTTTGCAGTTGTTAGAAAAAGAAATCATTACATTTTGATTACAAAACATAACATTAACTGTTTGATGCTATATAGTATATAGTCTCACTAGAGCTCTGGCATAATTGGTATAATAAACATCATCACAGCACCTCGTTATAACTGATGCAGTGCAGCTATTGAAGCATGATGGGGTGCAGATGCAAAATCATATAAAAAACAAAAAAAAAGAGAGCATCAGCACATTTTTTAGACAAAACGATTCTAAAACAAATTAAGAAAAGTAATAAGTTCATGCGGTTTTTAAAAACTGGTACTGCTGTTTTCATTTCTTGCATGTGTAGTGCAACGTGTTTTTGCGATCTCAGTCTCCTAGGTCTCCTAGTTCGTTTTGCGACTGCATTTTTTGGTGATTGTTGCTTTTATTTTGCCTTAATGTATGGAAAATTTAGCTGATAAATTTTTTCTAGCCTTAGTACATTTGTTATTTTAATGGGAACTTTATCCAGTGCTAAATGAGCTAACTTTTCAACATGTTAACATAAATTTTCCAGTAGAAGCTGTACTTCTTCCTCGATTGTTTCAGGCTTCAGATAAATTTAAAACTTTTGAAAAGATAAGAACAATTAAAAAATATGAATAACTCAGCTAAATTTACGGCAACAAGATGATTGATTACAAGTTCAGTTGCCAGGTAATGCCACTTCCAATGTTGGAGGCAGGGGTGATTGTGTTCCGGTATTTTACCGGAATTCTGGTATTTTCATGATCGATTCTGGTATTTTCATGTTCGAAAATACCGGAAATAAAATATTTTGAATTGTGCATATTCCCACCTCCCGTATTTTTTTGCTTTTTCGAATTTTCGGTGATTATACCGATAACTATTAATAATATTCATCGAACAGAAATGTGAAGATGCCGTTCTAATTGTTTTTTTAACTTTAATAAATTATTTTATTAGCCTCTTTTTTGATTTAGATGACTTCACTTTGAAAAATGCAATTGATTTGTATCCGATATGAGAATCGAATTCTTCTCATTTTTGATGCTTATTAACCTTAATTATGAGACAAATAAATGAAATATATTTTTATTTATATTAAAAAATCACAAATTCCAAATTTTCGAGCAAAATTCTGTCTCCTTTATGAAAATTAAAATGTAAAAAAGTTAAGATTTGAAACTCTGATTTAATTTTCTTTTTGCTTCAATTATATGAACAGTAAAAGTAATATGTTCATCGTAGAGCTTTTGATTGTAAATCTGTAGCAAGTTAATTTGAATACTTTTATATGCTATTTTCATACCTTTAACTCCCCCCCCCCCTCCCATACACCTATTTTCTCTTTAAAACTTTCAGGTATTTTTTCATGAACTCGCAATCACCCCTGGTTGGAGGCAGGTTTCCCACTTTTCAGCCAAATCGTCAGCTCTCCCACTTCTGATTTTTTCCCCTGATTTTTTATCATTCTTAATAATTTCCTGATTTTCAATATTGTATAGAAATTGTAATTGAGATTTATTATTGTGTGTATATATTAGCTCATTTTTTATGATCAGGCAAAAAATAACTAAACCAGTCCAAGAGCAATTAAAGTATAGGCATAAATGGTTGTACTGCTGCGGGCAGGTAAACAGCAGTATCTGCAAAAATGAGTTTTTGAGATATTTGAAGAAATGCGTTTTTTATTTACCACACACATGAATAAAACATTGAAGTTCGAACACAGGTGATACTATATGTTTATATCAAAAATAATTTTGGGTAATAGATTGAAATTTTATTTCGCAAGGGCATAGAGAGGTAAAGCAGATACTGCTGTTCACTTGTTTTTTCACGCGTAATTATTGTGCAAAATTGACTGGTAGTCTGCAGTAACTGCACAGCATGTTACAGTATTTTCATACTCGACATCATGCAGAGTAGATATGTTATTATGAAATATTTTATAGCATAGTGAATGATATATTTTATTTTAAAACTAGCGGTACCCGCATGGCTTTTCCCGTGGTATAAAATTAAGAGTTCATTTGTTAAATAATTGATATAGCAGAAAAAATACTTTATTTTACTTATAATTCAACTATAATTCCTTAAAAGTATGATATAAAAATAAGCCAAAAGAGAAAATAATCACAATTTTGTTGCTTACAGAAACCAACAGAAATCTTACCAAAGTTTAAAAAAAGAGGAAAGTTTTCTTTCTTCAAAAACAAAATAATACTTTTCAAAATGAAACACTTTTCAAAATGAAACGTTGCTATATCGCAATTTATATGATATTATTATCAAGTTTTAATTCCTTAAAAACTAAGAAAATAAAAACTGACAATTTTTTCTAACAGTTAAATAACTTATTTTAATAAGACTAGGAGTTTGGATTGCTACAAAAACAATTATTAAGGGAAAAGGAACAAAACAAATAAACAAAATAAAAACATAACCATGGTAACAACATGAAAAGTTTGTTTCCGTTGATAAAATAATTCATTTCATCTTTATTCTCAAACAAATTTTGTTCTCGAGCTAAACCATTTTAGAATCGTTTGACTTGCTTTGCTGAAGGTAAGCTTTGAATTTCCGGGATTCTAAAAACAATTATTGCAGCTCTTTAATGCTCGTAGAAACTTCAAATTGACATCATTTTTAGCAGAAAATTTCAAGCTTTCGAATGACATAAGACTTGAAAATTTGTATGAAATATTTGTTCCCTATTTTATCGAATTTTCGCTAAGAATTATAATAGAAAAAGAACGAAATAGAATATTCAAAAACCGTTTTGAGACACACCCACCCATGCTATGAACTAATTTTGTGCCAAATATTTAGAAGATCAATCGAACGGTTTTGGCGCTACGCGGGTCACAGACAGACCCACCTTCAGCTTTATTATTAGTAGAGATATACATAAATACTGTGTTATACACTGGATATAGATTTAATATAAACAAACAAAGTATAATTCAAAAATATAATGAAACTGTTGTATCATGCAAAATATGCTTATATATATATATATATATGGGCGATTCTCTGTAAACTGGTAATTTGCTGTCCGGACCGAATATTTTGAAAATAGTAAAGTGTAATAAAGTAATTATCGCGCTTAATACAAGTAAAGCATTAATACTCTGTGACCCAATTGTATTTGGAGCGATAACAATTTAATTTTTTTTTTCTAGAAATTATCTAAAGGCTAAAAACACAGTCCCCTGGCTGTCCCAATCGTATTGTCCAACACTTCAAAGTAATATTCCAAAAATTCTATCAACACTGCATAAATTTAGCAATTAATATCTAAAAATAGAATAATGCAGCTATATTTTTTTCATGATATAAGGTCTAATTACGTATTTCTAAAACTTAAAATTGCCATGTAAATTCTGTCCGGAGATTTTTCAAACAGTTCCCTGAGACAAATTCAAAGCTCCAATAAAAAAAATCTGTTACTCTTGCAAATGTTTTTTGACATGAAGTTTAAAGCAATCAGTGTGAATTTGCTGAAATCGCCGAGAACGGTGTTGAAACGATACTTTGCTTAGTTTGAGAACCACATTTGTGATGAAAGTATGCATCAGGATCGTTGCGAAAACAGTCCTCTGGGAAGTGATTTTATTAATGTCAATTAGTTTAATTATGAAACATATTAGTTATTATGTCCACTCAGAAATGTATGGAAAAAAATAAACTATAGATTTTTGTCGGTCTTACCCTCTTATTTTGTGCCACTATATACACTGATTATTTGTGCAAAATTTTGAAAAAATATATTAATATTTAGAGGTTGCGCAAACGCCTTCAAATTTCGTGATATTGACAAAAATGTGAACGTTAATGATATCTATGGAAAAAAATAGCCTTTGTATTTTTGCTCGTCTTACCGTCTTATTTAGTACCTTCATATACACTGAATTATTTGCCCAAATTTTAGTAAACTATATTTATATTTAGGAGTACTTCAAATTTCGTGATAGTGGCACAAATGCGAATGCAAAGAATAGTAATAAAGTTACTTTATTGCTTTTTTATATCTGAAGAAAAAAGCGTGCAATTACAAAATGATATATTTAAAAACCAATAAAATACAGAAAAATATGAAAACTAATCAAATACGAAAAAAAATATGAAAAAAAGAGTCAAATACATTAAATATATAGTAACTCGCTCATTAATTCTTGCAATACTTTTAAATGTTACTTTTTTGCAACTTTTAAACTTTTTCCTGTGTTCTTGTACCACTTGAAGAAGACACTGTCTTTGTTCTTCGTCTTTAGTGATATTCTTAACAAATGCTTCAATAAGGGCCGTGCCACGCTCCGTATTGTTGTTTACAATCCTCAGTTTCTTTGAGCCGTTATTTTATTGATTAATTACTTAGTAGAGTAAACTAACATTTTAAATTATTCCATTTTACATGAAGAACAATATTATTTAGAGTAATAAAGTTATATACTTCAGCTCTCGAAATTGCTAATTTTCAACAGAATTCAATCGCGTTGCGCGACCTCTAAATATTATTCAATTGAGCTAAAATTTCGCATACATCACATTTATGATTAATGTAAAAAAACTGTGGGGTAAGATCAAAGAAACTCAAAAAAGTTTTTTTGAATCACCCTAATGTCCACGGTTTGTGCCTTAATTTATAGGTAGTCTCGGAACTAATTATGTTCCAATAGTTTTGCAGATATTACGTAACAAAGAGCAAAAACACAGTCACCTGGCACAGTCCCCTGCCTAGTTATACCAGGCGGGGGACTTACCCCCTATCACAATTTATCAGAAAAACACAAGCTTTAATTGACCCTCTTTCAAATTAAAGTAATAGATTCATTTTCTGAGCAATAGCATTATAATTATACAAACATTTCAAAAAACCATGCCCGGACAGATTTCGTGTGAAAAATGACGAGTTTACAGAGAATCGCCCATATATATATATATATATATAATATAAATTTGATATTAAAAAACTTATAATAAATATGCATTGAACGAAATTATGTATCTGAATGTGATATACATTTAATGCAATAACATTAATTTACGTACTTACTCAGGTACCAAAAATACATGTTTATCAAAACAGACATAGCTAAAACAGAATTCCTTTTTGAAATCTACATTTTTGGACTTTAATAATATATTGAATAATAAAAGAAACTTGATTAGAAATAGATTTTTTTTCTACACATCTACTAAATCTTGAGATTCATCATTAACAGGCAAAGCCTCCCAAAAAGATCTTCGATTTTCTTACATTAAGGGACATAGTTTTTGAATAATATCATGTTTTTTCTTTAATGGAATTCCTCTAGCTCCTGAACGAAGAGGAGAGGCATACATGGAAGTTTTTAGCTCAAAATTCTTTTTAAGAGAATCGAATTCCTTGAACTTCTTATGATTTACTTTGTAAAAGAGATTTCTTGAACCTCAGCGGAACTGAACTTCGACAATATCTTCCATGTATGGTCTTGACATAGATTTCAGTTTCCACTGAGATAACCTGCAGGGAAACCACGGAAGTCTTTTGCAGTCATGTTAACGACAGTCATTTTGTTGTTGTCGGAATATGATACAATCTGTTCAAAGTCGTGGAAATCAAAAACATTTCCTCCTCGCGTCTTCATCTCTTGCTCTATGCCTTAATGAACGGAATCAGCGCTCATAAATGTGTGGCCGGGCTCAAAATACCTGAAAGAAATTGTCACTGCTTTTATTTTGCTACTGTTGATCAGTGCAATCATTGTCGTAAAAAGGCACCAATTTTTATCTTGAGCCGTACAATTTTCCATCGAGTAGTCGATTGTTTTGCTATCTCTCTCCCTGGGAAAGATGAGGCCATTCCTTGGCCTCATCAAAGAAGCCTCATCCTTCCATTTCCATGAGAAATGGAAAGATGAGGCCATTTCTTTTGCCTTTCATCCGGTGATAGCCTTGTGCCAAAGCACAGAGATGTTTTTCCTCTTTTTGTTGGATACACCTTGAGCCTTCCTTTGTTCCCAGATGACAGCAAAGGTTTCATGGAAAGCCACAATCCTTATTGTGAAGCAGACTGACTTGTGACCAGGAATATGGGATAACATCATGACCTTCTGCAAGTCAACGCTGCGCACAATGTGGTATGGGTCAGGATTTTACTCTGCGTTTTCAGCATCTGTCTTATACCGAATCCTAGCATCTTTCGCTTTTTTCAAATGAATTCTCCACGAGTTGCATGCATTGCTGTCGGAATCTGTCGGCTTGAGAGTTATGCCACGGCTAGGATGGTTTTGACGCTCGTTTCTAGATAAGTAGTGCGTTGCTCCTCTCCAAGCTTGGCAAAACTAATGGTCATGTTCAACACTTCTTTTAGATAGGTCTTGTAGTTGCATGGTTTGTCTGGGTGTTTTTCATTGTAATCTTTTAACATACTTCAAGCTGTTAATTCCCTTGGAAGATATAGGCGTTTCGGGGCATGTTCCTTTCTGTAACGGCTAATGCTTGAATTATACAATAAAATATGACTTCGGATTGGATCCCGATCAATCTTGTTTTGATGAGTTTACCAACCCTAATGCGAGCTTGGAGGTGCGATCGAGTCATTTCCATCAGTCTTGATAGCAGTTGATATTATCTTGTCATTTTTCTGGTGGAACCCGAGGGTGCTCAGAAATTAAACTTTGCAGACAGGATAGGTTCCAATAGAAATTTCGAGCGAATATTTTAAAGTAAATCTCTGTCGTAGAGATTTAGTTGTCTTCCTTTTTACATGTTCTTTTCTTATTCTTTGGAAGGCTCAATATTTTTTCAGATGATCAGACATTTTTAAATTCTCCTAAAATGTGCTTTCTTTCTTCAAGGGAAATCATGTTGCAGCAATTTAGTTTGCAAGTATTTAAGGTGCAAGTTCTTCTCATGTGTAGGTTTTCTGCATATCGGGCAATGCGTTGAAGCTGAGTTCTACATTGCATTTTTTGTGGGCTGTTTCAAACAAGTGGCAGGAACGTTTGTTGCATCCGTTGGAAGAACATCAGCATTCTGCATGGATTTTTGAGTAGGGGAATCTTCTTACAACGAGTAGTCGACAAGACGAATGTTTTGTTTGCTTACGGCATTGTCTAAAACTCTTTTACGCTTCTTAGTTGTCACTTGAGCAAAACAAAGATTCTTCAGCCATTTTTTTTAATTACTACAAATAGCTTAATATTTTGTTTTTTGCATCCAAACAATAAATCCCTTTGAAAAAAAATGGCGCTTAAAATGCTTGTTGTGTAAAAGATGATTTTCATAGAACTATTGAAAGCGACACAGCTTGGTATTAAACTGCGAAAAATATCGTCTGTTTTTGAAAGCAACTGTATTTAAAATAAAACAAAACAAGGTAAATAAAACACTTTCATTGCTGCATTTTTGTTTGTTGTCTGCCAAGTTTTTCTTGTGTATCTCTGAAATCATGAAAAATATCGTCTGCTAGTGGAAAGTAACTTTATTTAAAAGAGAAAACAGACCGAGTAGAATCATTCTATTGCTAAATTTTTATTTATTGGCTGCTAAGCTTTGCTTGTGTTTCCTCGTTTGTTAGCTCGAATAACTATGCATAAAGGAACAATTTTTTCCATAGTTTTTAAAACACGGATACGAAAAATAAAGGGGGATTAAAAAATATATAATGTCGGAGTTCTGTAAAATTTGAAACCTTTCTCTTCGAATTTATTTGGAATAAAGTATGATTACTTTCTTTAAATTAGGGGTGCACAACCTTTTTCAACGAAGGGCTGCACACGTATCCCGAGCTCTATTGAAGGGCCGCATGCAAGCCTATCATTTGGAGGAGTCATGAAGGGTAATTGCCCCCCTCCCCCCAAGCTTTGAGAAATTGTCACTTTTTTTAAATATTTTGTTACACAATTTGCATTGATTACATATCCTTTGCCTCCAGGAAAATTTAAAAAATGGGCTTGGCATCATGCACCAGTACTTTGCTGATGTTAATAAATGTAAGAAAAATTTATACACATTTTTGAAAATTGAAGTACTGAATCTTTTCACTTAATGACTTGGGGAAAAAACTAATAACTTATTTAAGACACATGAAACTGCAAAATATTGCATAAACATGATTCAGAGGGTTGATTAATAAGGTAAACCTTTTTTAGTGATGAAAATGTTTTGAGCTTCTGATCTTAAGCGGTTTTTCTCATGAAAGCTGCTTAGCCATCAGAGGCGAAAAAACTTTGCATGTTTTGCAAATTTTCTGATTTAATAATATTGAACTTTATCACTTATTAAAACTATAGAAATTAAACATTTTATTAAGCAATACAAAATCAATAATAAGATTCAAAAAGTACTCTTGGAAAAACTGCAAACATTGCAAAAGTAACTAGGCCAATATGCCAAGACAAAAATTCTACCAATAGCTAGAAATTACATAAATACCAAAATAATGAGATAACAGGAAATAAAATATAATACCAAACATTATACAACTAAAAATTCAGGGAAATGCCATGAAATCAAAATTTTCAATTGGATGGCTGAGACTAAAATTTATCTACCAATTTTGATGTGAGGGGTCGTTGTTGATAAACATGCTTGCATTCTCCTTAATATTGGTTTATTATAAAGATATAATGTTTAGAGCTGAAAAATCCCCAGTTATTAGAAACTTGATTTGCATATATCAGAGGTCAGAAAGGCAATTAGTCCTTTCTCTTTCAAGAGCTTCATGAATAAGAACTCCAAATAAATAAATTCTTAGGTTTTTTTTGATCGAAAAAAAATAAAATATCCATCACCATGTGGGTGAGTACAAAAATTAAAAAATGGTTGTTAAAAAAAATCGTATTTGTTTTGAAAGATACTTTTGTATTCTTGCTCAATATGATTTGTATAGTGCACTACTGTAAAAATAAGAAGAAATATCGTACACTGAAAGCCGATGCTAAAAAGATTGCAGGTAAACCTTACAGTTACGCTTTACACATGACATCAAAAAAACACATAAAAATATGTTAAAATTGTAAAGCATTTGACATACATAAGTCAAATCAGCAGAATTTTCAATTCAAATTGAAAACATAGGCCTTGAGCAAACGAAATATTAAAAAATATGTACTATTTTTCACAATGGCGTTTTTTTTTTTTTTTTTACTAAATCAGTGCCTAGAAAGCTATAAGGGTCTGCTGTCCACTGGTAAGTGATTGAAAATTGAAATTTTCAGATCTAATCTTTTTCAATATGAAGTCATGAAGTTTTTCTTCAAACGAATTTTGGGGCGATTTTATTTGGTGTGTGTTATTTTAAATCTTGTCTGGAAAATCTTTTGCATTTTCTTTTCAATTCTGAGGAAAAAAAAAAAAAAAAAATCAAAATATTTTGTTTTTTTTCATTTTTTAACACAAGAAATTGAATGTACTCGCGGACCGCAGTTTGTGCACCCCTACTTTAAATAATGATTTTCACACACACACACACACACAAGTACCTCTTTCGCTCGGGGCACAGCTAAGGTAAAGTTTTGGGGTTTAAGACGTCTAGTTTTTATCCTTTCTGGATAAAAATGATTTCCCTTCTTCTACGGTTTAACTTTCAAGAACTTTGCTGGTTAAAAAAATTTAGGTGAAATAGCATGTCTTTAGAGATGCGTTGCGTTTGAAAAATCGGGTCATTCCAAAAAAAATCAAGCATCTTTTACGCGCAACAATGATATCACTAGTCCAGCCCTAAGACCATTCAGACAGCTCCAAAGCATTCCAGATTTTTGCTCTGGGTCTCTGCCATTCATTTTCTGTGTGAAATTTTGTATTTGAGCTCTATTCTTGTCTTTATTAATATATTTGGTGTTCCATTTTGTATATTCTCTCTAATATGTATTTACTGTATTTTAATAGTTCACAGTTTTATAAATTATTTGTTTAACTCACATGTGTTTCAGGTCCATAATGCCACGAATACGAACCAAAAAGAAAAATATGAGGCTGATCTTAAGAAGGAAATTAAAAAACTACAAGTAATAAATTAATTAGCCTTTGCATTTTAGTGTATTTTATTTTTAAGGAATAAAATATGGCTATGTAATTTGGTAGTATAGTTTTTTTTACTATAAAAGTTTAGCATTTGATGGAAATAGTGCTTTTCATTTATTTATTAAACTTATGGTAAAAATATTTTATTTCAGACATTCCTGGATTAAGACATTTTAACTTTTTTTTCAAAGATTATTATTGCAAATATTTTTTTTTTTTTTTACTTTTTTTAGAGGTTACGGGATCAGATCAAAACTTGGATGGCATCCAGTGAAATTAAAGACAAAAGAATACTCCTAGAAAATAGAAAACTAATTGAAACGGTTAGTATAGACATAACTTGTTTATTTTCGTCTTAATTTCTATTGTAAATTGAAATGAAAGTTTTTTTTCTTCTCTTACATGAAATTATTGATTAATGGTTTCTTTGTTTATTTTTACTTAACATTTTGAAACATAGTGTACTCAATATGTTTTTTTTTTTTTTCTAATTGATTGTTTGTAGGCATTTACTTTGGATCAAAATGTATGAATCAAAATATTTGACAGCTGCAGAATTCTGTTTTGCGTAAGAGACCCATGCTGGATCACCAGCAATCTTATATTGATTTTTTGCAACAGAAATTTAACTTAAAATAATGTTTATTATTACTAAGAGATTAAACAAATTATGTTTTAAATTATCATCAACTTTTTTTTATAATATTCACTTAAAAATTCTACTTTTTTTAATTTATTATTGTTGAAGCTTCTAAAATATTTGGTTATGGAAATCCTCATATTTTTCTGTTGAACTTTGATTTTATGAAAGAATAAATCAATAGGGCTAAAAATATCACATCTTGTGAATAGTACAATTGGCAGCATGTTATAATCAAAACTATTTCACATAGTACATGATATGGTGGTAGCATGGTACATGATATGATTTTCTTTTCTTTTTTCTGACAGAAAAACTACTGAATATAGCAGGAAAATATGTTTTGTCCTTTGTTCAATATTATAAATGTTTGCCTAACTTTGCTTTAAAATAGTTTCAGAACACATTTATGATCACAACATCTCATTTTCCACTCCATGCAGTTTTTACTTTTTATCAAATCTTTAAATTCTTCTAGCTGAAGAAATTGCTTTAAGTTAATTTTAATTTGGCTGACTTTCAAGATCCCCAAACTTTTCACCTATGAATCTGAACTTTCACTTAATCTTGAAAAATTGACAATGTTTTAAAAAAGTGCAAATATATACATTAAAAAGAGTTTTAAGTAAAAGTGTTTTAAACTCTTTTGTTATCAAATTGTAGTTTTACAATTTATGTGTTTGTTTTTGCTGTGTCATGTTATAAAAGCCTTGTTCACTTCCGAATATAATGACTTTTTTTTTTTTTTTTAATTTTAACTTTTTGGACTTCCAACTCATTTAATATTTTGGATCAACAGTGAAAGTTATAAAACGCATCACATACTGAAAACAGTATGTGATATATGATAACATCACATTTTGGGAATAGTGACATTTAGCTTTTGGGATGTAAACTTGCTAGAAATGTGGAAACTATTATGGAGTTCTTTACATTAACTAGCAGCAATCCTACCTCTGTTCTTTTCCATAATTTTCTAGGAAATGAGTTCATTACATTTGAAAGAAAAAAATCTTTGTTTTTTTATAGCAAATGGAAAGGTTTAAAGTTGTTGAACGAGAGACAAAAACCAAAGCCTATTCAAAAGAAGGTCTGGGTGCTGCACAAAAGTTAGATCCTGCACAAAAAGAAAAAGATGAAATTACCAATTGGCTAGCCGTAAGTTGAAGTTTTATCACTTTGTCCTATTATGCATTTTTTTTCCCTTTGAAAGAAAGTAAAAAAGTGGATTTTTAAGAAAACACTATTTTTAAATGACTATTTACAACATCATCTGTAAGCTTAATTTCAAATTCTTTCCTTTCTTATTGTTTTCATCTCTCTTTTTTAATTCTAATATTAATCATTATAATAGTGTATAATCTATGCTTTCAAGTAAAAAATAAATAAAATATGAACTTTCATCTGTTTTTATGTTGATGTTTTGATTTAAACTTATGCAATGAAAACTATGAAAACTCTAAAATAGTGCTTGAAGTTTATTTTTTACTGTTTTTGTTTTAATACTGTTTTTCCAGTGTTTCATATAATTTTATTTAAATTTTAATAGGCCTCTATAGAAGGATTGAATATTCAGTTAGATCAGTTTGAAAGTGAAATTGAATCTCTAAGCATAGTTTTAAAGAAGAAGAAAAGTGACAAAGATGTAAGATTACTGTTTAATTCTCTCCTCACGTTTTTTTTCTGGCTATTATTAAAATACTTGTATGTACTGATTTTAAACTGATTTTTTTTATGCTTACATTTATTAGTCATACCTTAAAGTATACCAACACAAAAGTGACGCCTACCAAATGGCATTAAGCAATGGTCTAAAGAATTTTATATAGGAAAATAAACTATACTTTTAGTGAAATTTATAAAATGTTTGGAAAAGCAAATAATTTTTTGAAATATTAAAACCATTTGAAAAATAATTTTTTTGCGTGAATAATTTTATTCAAAATTAAGTTATCATGTAAAAATCAAACAATTTTGTTAAAGATCGAATACTGTTGTGAAAAATCAAATAATTTGAAATTTTAAAATTAAAACATAATGTATCTAATGAATCAATATCTACATAGCATTCAACGTTAGAAGTGTAAGATTCTGAATTCAAAGCTCTTGGTACCGTGAATGGTTTTGTATTTCTAAATTATTTGTATAATTGAAGTATTCACTCAAAAATTAAGAAAAAAAAACTATAACATGAGAAATTCGGCTTGCTTTTAGAATTTTACAAAACCCTTAAATATTATTTTTTCGTCTTTTTTTTACTCTTCCAGTTTTCATACCAAAGTCCCCCCCCCCCCCCCGCCCCTAACTGAAAATCACATTCAAGTTTTCCAAAATTTTGAATGAATAAAATTACATAATGTTCTTGAGGTATTTACTACCTACTGTAATTAACTGTCATAATGTAGGACGAAATTAACGAACATTTTCTGTAAAGTAAAATTACTGATAGAATTTTACATTTTTCATTGATTGTTTCTCCAAGTGTCTCAAGTGCTGGTGGAATTTGTTGATATTGCATCCTTAGAAAGCATTCAAACTTAAACAAGGAGTTTAAGGAAAAAAATACTTTCTTAAACTTGACGGTTCCCTGTTACAAATTATTGAAAACCATTCAATTCTTGAAAACCACCTGCAGTGTTGTCAAACAACATTGCAGCTAAAGGTAGATTATTGAAAATAACTTTTCAATTAGTTTTTTTTTTAGAAAAATTTTAAACTAAAATTAGAATTTCTTTGAGGAAAAACTTATGCCCTGTCTGACTGATGAATTTTCTGCAAGATTTTTTTTTGGTTAACTTTTTCTCCGATATGAGTTTTCGAAAACAGTCAGTCTATTTCTGGGTATTGTGTAGAAAAATTATATTTGAAAAAATATTTGTGCATAATTTATTTATTCACACACATGTATCAAGCACTCAGAGCTAAAGTGGATCAAGTCTGCGAATTGTTGCTTTGAAAGAAATCAAGATTGCAATTACTTAATACAATTAAATTCAGAAGTTGATTTAGAGGATAGTTTTCTTTTACTGTTGCTGTTTAAAACTGACTTGAACACGGGTCATTATTTCAAATTTAGGGAAAATAACTTTGAGAGGTATTCAGAATTCAGTCAGAACTAGTTTCGGTGTTGATCCACTTTAGCTCTGCCCTCTAGTAATGCTTATGCATGCATATATTTGAATAAAATTCTGTTTTTCTCCCTTTTATATGTATATGCATCTTTTTCTCACTAGAAATTAGACAGAACAGAAGAATTAAAAGCTTGGGTAGAAAAGCACAGGTATCACATAAAACAACTTGAAACACTTATGAGAATGTTGGACAATAGTACTGTTGATGTTGACCAAATTAAAAAAATTAAAGATGATGTTGAGTATTATATAGAAAGTTCTCAGGACCCAGATTTTGAAGAAAATGAGTTTATTTACGAAGATCTCCAACTGGAAGATATGCAAGAATTCTTGTCAAAGGCTAGGCTGTGTAGTAAGTTTACAACCTTATTCCCATTTTCTGATGCTTTGAAGTTTAATTTTTCAAAATGAAATTCAATAAAATAAGCTCTTCAGATACAATTACTGAATTGTTACATGTTCTATCCTCCTCCTGTTGTCATTCTGGATTTAACTACATTTCACTTAAGATTTTTCTGACATTTTCGTTACAGGTGATGATGAAAGTTCTCAGAGGTCTAACTCTCCGACATCTACTAATTCCAGTTCTCCAACACCTAGTCCAAGCTTAACGAATCATTCCAAGTCAAATAACACTGAAATTATTGAAAAAGTAAGTGGAACGATTCAATTCTAATTGTTTGTAGTGCAGAGCACTGACTAATCGAATTCGGGATTAACTGATTTGGGGGAGGGGCGAATACCTCTTCATTATTTATTTTGGCATTATTACAAATTTTGCTCATAGCATTTTTTTACAAATAATAGAGATTGGTGCAGGCAGTTGCTTGGATTTTTTGCAACTAAATGATCCTGGCTCGTAGACACCTATTTGCATCGCATGAGCCACCAACTTTTTATTTCGCTTACCCCTTGCAAGCTACAAGAAACTCCTAAAGGTCCCTGTGGATCACTTTGGGAACTACCGATATAAGGCAACATATTGTTGCACAAATGACCCGGGAAACTGCATACACATATTTCATCACTACAAGGAACGCTTTTTTCAATGCAAAGAATGTGAGTTGATGGAGAAAAAGACATCCGTACAAAGCAGCTTTTGTCATTTCTTAAACATTAATTTGAAATGCATGAAGCTTATAATTGTGATCCCGGTTCACCTTGGAACACCAGATTATGCAATTCTTACAATATTTTCCAAAATCCCTCACAAAAATTCTTTGCATGCTGTTCTCAAAGAAATCTCACCTTGGAATTTTCCTTAACACGAATCCTGGCAAAATAATAATACTGTGTAATTACAAAACATGATTTAATTACGCTTATTCATATTTTTTTTTTTTTGTGAAAAACAATATTAAAATTATAAGCGTGTTATTTTAATTTTAATAAACAAAAATGGTAAAAATGTTTTAACACAAGTAAGTGAATTTCTACCAGTTTGACTTTAACCAAAAATTATATAGGAAGATATGAGTACATTCTTTTCAAAACACTATACGTTTTAGGTTCCTCATTATATCATTTATAAAACCATAATTTTTATAGTTTGTTTTCACGTTAAAAAACCATAGACATTAAGTGTATGCATACTACTTTCAGGAAGGGTCTACTACTCCTGTTAAACCTGTTGCTGTTAGAGCACAATCTTCGGGTTCTTTATCGGGTGCAGTGCAAAACAATAAAGGAGCTCTATCATGTGTTTCAAGAAACAACAGGTATCTAAAAGTAGTATTATCCTGTAGCGTATAATGTGTAAGTTACCTTTTTTTTGTTTTTTCCTTTTTATAAAGGTAAGGACATTTCTTGTAATTCTTGAGAATGAAAGCTTGACAAAAAAACATTCTTTTCTTTCTCTCTTTTACAGTATTAGCAGATTTTTTTCCCAAAAATAGCTGATTGAAATTTGTAAACTAAAATCGAAAATATTGAAATTGATTTTTTGATATCCGGATTTAAGAGACTGGACTACACAGATTTTGAAAAATTTGCAACATCTACAAAAGCATGTGTAATTTTAACATAAACTAATGTCTTTTTTATTTTGGTGTGAGGGTACTCATTTTAGCATTATCCTGTCAACTTGGGGATTCATAGCCGATAGAACTTCAGCTTTCATTGCAGCAAAAATGCTTCTGTACCATTAACCACCTTGCCGTTTATGACAAGATATCTCGTCCAGTTAACATGTATTCCTGGGACTGCCCAACCGCAGGGTGGTTAAATTATACATTCTACACTAGGCTTCCTTTTTATCTTTCTTAGTAATTTTATTGTAGTTTTATAACTGATTAAGCTTAGTTATATGCTTTGCAATAAAAATCAAATTTATTTTACTTTCTTGTACAGAGTAAGAGAAGTATTGTAAGAGTAATTAATGTTTTCCTTTTTTAGACCTAATTTTTTTTATCATTTTCGTACTTGCACGCATACATACAGACGTGTAGTCGACCCAAAAATCTGTTTTGGCCATCCTTGAATTACTTATGGGCAATGCCATTTTAACAGACGTATCAATTTTTGTCCAAAACATCCAAAAAGGATACTAAATATTTCAGTCCTTTGTTTCATTGTGTGAACTTTATGAAGAACATGGACTCTACTGCTATATAATGCAAATAAATTTAAAAGATTTCCAGAAGCAATATTTATGTACTATTTTTCCATCCAGTGACAGACGTGCCTTAAGATATACATCTGTTACTGAACAAATACATTTGTATAAATAGTTTGTTAAAATCTTCAAAATTTAATTGCATTATATGGAAATAGAATTCATGAAATAGTTCATGCAAGAAAAGAGCCGACATATTATGGGTCTTATGGGATATTTTGTGTAACTATTAATTTGTCTCTCTGTTACTGTTGGATCACCATTATAATGAGTTTTCTCATGATCATGTTAGTTTGTACATACCAACATGTATGTATATGTGTGAAGACATATAATTCATGTTTTTTATGTTTAGAAAAAAGCTAGAAGTGACATGTGTAATTTTGTATTAAATTCTGCTTCATTGTTTGATTCAATTTTTTATTCAAATAATTGGTAAATATCTTCTATAAAGAGCTATTCTCTTGATTTTTCTTTTTCTTTTTTTCAGTAATTCATCTGAGAGTAGTGTAAGTAGTTCTCCTCCTCTAAATCATCACAATAATAGTCATTTTGTCATGTCTCCTGCCCCACCTACGACTCCATATGCAATTGCAGCTTCCGGAAATTCATCTGTTAAAGGTAAAATATATTTAATCTTTATTACCACTGCTGTATAATATGAAATCAAGGTTAATCTTGTTTTCTTGCTATGCAGTATACAATAAATAAAGAATTATGTAATTTTTCAATGCAAAAACATTTTTAACGTTGTATTTCTACTTTACATATACTCTTGAGCTTGGTTTGAATTCTAAAGGTCCTTTATTGCTTGATAATGTTCTGATAAACATTTGGTGAAACCGCTGTTTATACTTTTTGCAGTTCTGGCTCATTACTTTTGTTTGATATCTTTTCATCGACAAGTTCAACTATTTTCCATTGAAAAGAGGTTCTTTGTAAACCCGAAATAAGTGTGTGGAGCTTTCTGCAAACTTTATGATTTAATGCTGTAATATTTCCCTTTACTCTTCTGCACAAAAGTATTTCTTTATTTCTGCTAATTTTACTCAATCTTACATTTTCTAATGTATCCACTGCCAATTGAGGCTCAGCTAATACTGAAATCTAATTAATTTGGAAACGATCTTTCAAGTATGCAGCACTTGCAATATTTTCCATTTCTTTCTCTCACACACACATTGTAGGGCTGCGACATTGATGTCAATGTTTTGGAAACATTGATGTTTTTGTCAGAATATGGATGTTTTACCGTTGATACTTGAGGGTCAATGTTTTTCCAACATCGATGTTTTGGGTTTGATGTTGTTTTCTATGTCGATGTTTTATATTTCAAGACATAAAGCCAAAGAAAAATATATGATAAGCGCACTTATTAAAAAGTTTTCATCTTTAATCAGAAGTTGCAATGCTAACCTCATTGGGGAAAAAAATTCTGTGATTATTATTGATGTTTTGCTCTTGATATTTCTGAAACATCTCAAATTTGCTTTTGCCATTTTTAAAAAAAATGTCTTTTAATGATCGTTGTTTCGCGTTCAATGTTTTTTTCTTCTTTCCATGCCCTTTTTACATTTCAGCAAAAAACGATAAAAATATGCAATAAAAAATCCATCTGTCTCTAACCACTAGTTGCAATATCTACCAAATTGAAAAAAAAAAAACTTTTTTTGAATAACTAATGATGATTTACTGTCAATGATTTTTAAACATTGTTATTTTCCATTGATATTTTTTTCGGTGATGTTTTACATTTCAGCAAAAAATAGTTTTACAAAAATATGCGACAAGAAAAAGTTGTTAATCAACAATTGCAGTATATATCTTACTGAAAAAAGTTTTCTTACCGTAGATGTTTTTCCAGCAGACAAAAGATATATCTAATTGAGTAATATAAATTGGCGCTTGTATTGGGAAGTAACTGAATACCTGTACATTCAAATGTGTAAGCAATTTAAAAAAAGATCGATGTTTTGGAAACATCGATGCTTGATGTATCAATACCATCAATGTCCTTATTTTCTAACATTGATGTGTTGAAACATTGATGTTTTGCCTTCGATGTCGTACCCCTAATACATAGACACTGATGAATGGGGCAAGTTTTCTCAAAATGGGTCTGCCTATTTAAGCATTTTTATTTCCACCTGTTGCATTTTTTAACGCAATTTTAACAATTGCTCCAAATTTTTTTTTCTTTTTTGATGTTGAAATGAAGATGCCAAAGCTATTTTTCTTGCTGTTTTCTTTTGCATTGCAATTATTTTTATGCATTTTTTATTTAAATTTAATTTTTCTATTTTCAGAGGAAAGCTTTCATGTGGCTCATAACTCTTCTTCTTCCGAGAGCAATAGCAGCAGCAGTAACAACAAGACTCTAACAAACTGTGTCGACTCCCCACCTTCAAACAATAGCTCTGAAAGTAATCCGAATCATGCGGAACCAAGCCTGTCTCCGGACAACATGTTCGCATCGGCCATCCTGGATCAGATATCCGGAGCGAGCTTCTCCCAACAGCTCTCGCAGGCCCAGCAGCAGCTGCAGAACTACTCAATACCGAGCTCGATTTCAATGAACAGTAGCGTCCATTCATCCACTTCATCCTCGTGTGTGGACAATGTGATTAAACCCCCCACTGCGGTCAGTGCGAGTACGTCCGCAGTCACATGTTCCTCAGCGGCCAGCGGGGCACTGTACAGTGCAGCAGCTGCAACGGGTTCTACTACTGTGCGCAGTAGTTCGGTGCAACCTCCCAGCAGCCCCCCGATTTCATCTTGCAATGTGATAGGAAGCAGTGTTTCTCAGTCAGCAATTAACTGTTTAATGATGAATGGACCTGTTTCTCCTAAGGTTTCGAATCAAATGTATAATTTACCATCAATTACAGGAGTGGTGAGTATATTCTTATTTATTTGTTTGCTAGTCAGTTTTCAAAGACATTTAGTCTTACCTAATTACCTTAATGTTATGTCAGTGACTCTATATGAGTCTTTTAGAATCAAACAGTCCATTTTTTATGAAAAATAGTTCTATTTAAAAAAAAAAAGTTTAAAAGCTCTTTTACCAAAAGCTTAAAGGCAATAGATCATAACAAAAGAAAGGGTTTTAAGTCAAAACCCCTTTAGATCTATAGTTTTGCCTTCAGAACTTTGAATTTGGAGAAATAGACTTAACAGATTTTGATTCTAAACAACTCATATAATGAAGTGTATTGTATTACGTTAAATTATTTAGGATAAAAAGATTTACCAGAGCTGCTAATGGTGAACCTGTGGTGAAAATGTGAAACATAAAGGGCCATGTGGGGTCATTTTTAGTTCTTCAGACCTCTGGCCAGTGCTTGGTTCAGTTGACTCCCTATATTACCCCATTTTTATATTTAACAATTTCATTTCATGTGTGTAGTACTAACCTGATTGTGAAAAATTAAGTTCTATATCCTCTGTATTATGGCTTCCCTGAAAAATTTTAAAAAGGAAGAGCCTGGTATGCGCCCAATGCCTATGTCCTGACTTGATTGAGTGTCATTTAGCTAATTTTTATGTTAACACTATTGGTATTGTTTTAGATATATCAATGATATATTAGTAGAATATACCATTTTTTCCTGTCAGCAGAAATCTCTTTGACTGTCTGCAACTTAGATTAAAAATTAAACAGTAGTCTGCAGGACCAGATCCAGCAACGGATTGATTGTCATATCCAAATTGGCTCCGAAAAATGCTTAAAAATAAGATGCTAAACTTAAAAAGTATCAGTAAATGCTGCCTATGGATTACATCACGAAAAGTGAGGTAAACTCCTTTCTTAGCTGAAGTAAAGATATTTTTTATTTCATTAAAAATGTTTGCTTTTTTCTACCAATATAAGAAATAAGTCTGCAACTTTCTCAAGGATTTGCACTGTTGCGCTATTACTGGGTTCATAAATACAAATGTGACAACCAGCAGCAGGCTCTGGGCTGGTCCTAGTCAAATTAAAGACCCCAATGAAGATCAATGGCCCTCTTAAAGTTATCTACTCCATTGCTCCTCACAGCCTCTACCGGTAAACTGTTCCAAGCTAAAATAGTAATTTTTTCGAATTTTCAGATTAGCCTGAGATTTGAACAGCTTAAAACAATGACCCCTTGTCCTGCTTTCTGTGCAAAAATCTAACCCTGCAACATCATCCATTTTAATAAATTTAAATAACTGAATCATATCCCCTCTGGTTCTCCTTTGCTCAAGACTGTACATATTAAGCATTCTCAGTCTGGAATCATAGTCTAAATTAGAAAATCCATTTACTAACTTTGTAGCCCTTCTTTGTACCCTTTCCAATAAATTAATATCTTTCTTCAGATAAGGAGACTAAAGCTGAACAGCATACTCCAAATGAGGTCTTACCAAACTTCTATATAGAGGTAGAAGAACCTTCTTAGACTTGTTTGAAATAGATCTATTGATAAACCGAAGCATCCTATTGGCTTTGTTACTAGCTATGCTGTACTGTTGGCTAAACTGGAAGTCCTGATTTATTAAGACACCTAGATCCATAACATTATCTGCCTTTCTAATGACTGAACCCTGTAAATAATAGCTTGTATGCTTATTTGCATGACCTAAATGCAGCATTTGACATTTCCCATTATTTACTGCCATACCCCACATGTCTGCCCATTTAGTAATATGATCCAAATCCTGTTGCAGCTGATTTATTTGTTCGTCATTTTCTACAACCCCCATAATTTTTACATCATCAGCAAAACAATTCATGTTTCCAGAAACATTTTCATGAATATCATTCATAAAAATAATAAACAAAAGGGGACCTAAAACTGATCCTTGAGGAACCCCACTTAGAACCTCACTCCATTTAGAATAGTTACCCCTAACAACTACTCTTTGTTTCCTTCCTGTCAGCCAATTTCTAACCCAAACTAGAATTTTACCTCCTATTCCTATATCAGCTAAATTACTGAGTAGTGCTAAATGAGGCACCTTATCAAAAGCTTTTTGAAAATCTATGTAAGCAACATCTACACATTTTTTTTTATCTAAAGCCATGGTAACCTTATCGTAGAAATGTAATAAATTAGTAGCACACGATTTACCTTTTCTGAAACCATACTGCAAACTAGTCAACAGCCCATTATTTTCTAAGAAATTCCTAATCTTAATTTTGATCAATGTTTCAAAAATTTTACAAACCACTGAAAAGTCAGACTCGCAGGTCTTTAATTTCCTGCATTACCTCTAGACCCTTTCTTGAAGAGCGGTGTAACGTTAGCCAGTTTCCAGTCCTCTGGCACTATCCCTGAGTTATACAAAGCATTGCATAGATTAACAATAACGTCATCTAATTCCTCTGCACATTCTACTAGAATTTTTCGTGTAAATATTATCTGGTCCCGGAGCATTGGTGGTTTTAATTTTTTTCAAATAAAGTAATACGTCCTCCCTGGAAAATACTAAGTCCTCAAGCTGTGTAGTAGCTTGTGTCTTGCTTGTTTCAACTGTTGCGGTACAGTTATCGTTAAAAACACTGGAAGAAAAGTTATTTAGAACATCAGCAATATCCCTATCATTCTGAATTAAATTTCCATGCTCATCTACCACTGGCCCAATTCGACTATTTCGAACTTTCCCAGAATTTGCGTATGCAAAAAACCCCTTTGGGTTCCTGTCAATATTATCTGCTAGCCGTTGTTATTATATGCTAGCCCATTCGTCAAGCATATGTATGTTGCATATTTATTCCATGAAATTTTCACTTTAATTAGAAAAAAGAGTTTCCAAGATTGTTTGCTTCATAATATTTAGTTAATTTAAAAGTGATACATATAACGAATAGGTTCCTGTATCAATAGTTAATAGTTTCTCTTAGTGCTCTTTTAAGATCCTTTTTATCTGATGCTTAAAAATTCTAAGCCCTGATTGGCACTTAACTTACAATTTGTATAATTTAGCTTTAGAAGCTAAAGTTCTTGTAAAAGGTTTAAGGTAAATAGTAAGACAAGTTTAAACATTCTTGTGTCAAAAAAATTAAATGCATTATTTGCAAAAAGTATTATTAATAGCCGCATGAAACTTGATTTCACCTTCCCAATATTTATTTTAAAATTTTCTTTAAAAAAGTGATATAATTTTCTAACCTACGCTTATATTTGAAAAGAAATCTCCCTTACCTTTTTTTCTTGATTCGACCTTCTTGATATGTGTATGTGACAGAAAAATATTTTTGTTTTTGAAGAGTGAAGAGCCTATGTCTTCACTAAAGTCAATGGCTGAACAAGCTGTTTTAAATGCTGGTTTAGAAACTCACCTTCCTCAGTCACCATCACCATCTTTAGCAGAGAGAGGTAAACAATTATATGTATATGAACTCATTCAGAGAATACCGTCGACCGGGATAACATTGGCCCAAGAAACGAAAAGAGATTGTCTATTCTTTAATAGACAAAGGGGAGTAATTGTCACTTATTTGTTTCAAATGCCTAATTCATGGATGCACTGGTTTGATTTTATAGTCATTAGTAGTAGTGATTGATTTTTCGTTTTGTTGGGCCATTGTTACCCGTAAAAGTCTAAGTTACCATAGTTGTTTTTAAATAGTTTGTGCAGTTGTTGATTTCTTTCTAAAAGTACAAATTTTCTTTCTTCACACATTAAGCTTGCTGTTTTTGAAATTTTATTAATTATCTATCTACCTTAATAATTTTTAACACATGTTTCAACTGAGTGTTATTTTACTTTTTTATTTATCCTATTTAAATAAACATTAAAGAATACTTGATCATTTGACAATATCAAGGGCAGACAAAACTTTAAAACACAACGCGTTTTATATTTTGCATTGTGTATTTTCAAAAGTATTTGCAAAGTAATTTCAAAAGTACGAAGGCTAAAAAAACAATCATATTTAATTTTATGTGTAGTGATAGTTCCCACTTTGAGGCCTAAGGGCCCTGCTCCACATCAGCAGAAAACGCGACCGAAACCGAAAATCTGGGTACTTCTCATAGGAACGCTATGTAATCCATTTTGCGTTTTTGCTTTACTCTCGCGTTTTCCGCTGATGTGGGGCAGGGCCCTAAATCTGAAAATTTCTTGTTGAAGCTAACCTGAGTGTCTTAGACTTGGAATTTAATTATCTGAGTTATTGAAGTATGCATGGTATGTGTTTATGATGGTTATAGATATTATGTATGAACTACTTAGTTCCAAAAAATATTAAGAGATAGCAACACCTCTGGAAAGAAAAATTACACTGTGAGCAGGTCCAAAATCCTAAATTTGTTACTTTAAAAGAAATATAAACGTATTGTGAATCTAATGGTGTTGTTTTCTTTTCAAATTTGTGCTTTGAATGTACCATAACAAAAAGAAATTTTTCTATTTTCAGTTATTTATATGACATTGGGGTAACTTTATTGTTCTTTTTAATTGAAAACATGCTTTTTATTCATTAATTTTTTTTATTAATTATTAATTTTTAGTGATTTAAATTGTACCTTTATTGTAAATAAGAACAGTTTGAAGCTTATTATACAAAAAAAAAAAAAACTTTCTAAAATGCATATATAGTCAAGCTTTGCTATTGCAACACTCAGACTTCATGACTCACAAAGGTCATGTTTTGAAAGTCTCAAACTTATGGCATTTCTAATCTTAATGCTAAGTTGCTTTGAATTCCACGACAGTGCTATATTATAAAACTTCAATTACCATAACATTTTGGGCTGCTTAAACAGGATCGAATTTTTCTGTACAGTTGAAATATTTTCAGTAAACTAACGAAAATATCTTGAAAAGTTGATTGCAGGGGTTTCGGACAGGTAATAAGAAACTTGTGTTAATATAATCCTTTCAAGCCACACTAAAGAATGTCAGGGAGTGCATATAAATTCTGGTTGTTATTACAGAGACGGATTTAATTATTGATATAAGAGCAATGAAAAAGAATGCCAAGCAGATGGATTTTAAAATAGGAGTACAGAAGTAGGAGGAAAAGGGAAATACCATAGATACCTTCAGCTGTAGCATGTCATTGCAAGCTTCTCAGTGAGTAAGAGATAACATTGAGCCCTTTATTGAATTTACAAGGAGTGCACAACCTAGAAATATAGGAAAGAATTACTAAGCGCTGTTTCATGGTTTAAAGCTGGGTATTAGCTATTAGAATCTAATGAGAGTGTAGTTGAAAGTGAAGAGTTTTTCAACTGGTTTCTTTCCGGCTGCCAATTAGGAAGAAACTTTTTTTTACTTAAAAATCAACTTTGTAGAATGTGCAGTTGTTTAAAATTTTATTCAAAAAGTAATCCAACCATTTTCGGAAAGTATTCAAGGGTGAAATACAAATAAGTGAAGCATTTTCTTTTTCATGAGATTACAACCTGGTCAGTCAATAATTCAAAGCCGTCTTAGTTGAATATAATTATTAGGAAAAAATGTTTTTTTAACTTATTAAATATTGTTTAATTATGCATTTTTAAACTACTGTTATGGTTACGACTTCCCACCGTCTGTGATAGCACTTGGCAAACAGTTCCAAGGGTGATCTGATAACTAGGTTTGAGTGTATTCTAATTATTATTATTTGAAAAATTAGGAAAAATAGCAATAATCTTAGAGATGGCTCCACTTTCACGTACCAATAAAATGCTTCACTGTTACTCTCACCTGTATGTATACAGTATCTATTCAATTTATACATTAATTTAGTTTGGTGTTATCCAATTTTTTTGGGACACACCATTTGGCATATGTTGTGCCACCACAACAGAAGATTTTTTATAATTTGATTTGAAGCTTTTTCATAATTTTACTTGTTGTTATTTTATTTATACAGTCAAACCTGTCTATCTCGAAACCTGTGTATCTCGAAAAACTGCCTATCTCGAATTTTTTTAATTTCCCAGCAATTTCGATTAATTTCTCCTGCTTTTTCCCCTGTTTTTCTCGAATGCTTCATCTGTAAAACCTGCATTTCTCGAAGTAAAAAAAATCGCTGCTACGAAAACTTGAAGTACGACCTTGTTTTCTTTTCACTATTGAAAGGTCAAAAGTGGGCCGGAGATTAGTTCTAATGAATGGAATGGAACTATGGGGGATAACCCAGCCATGGCCCCCAGCCCCCAGCCGAGGGACAGAGGGAATACACGGTGAAAACACTGGATAAGCAATGATAGTGTCCACAATGCTGCGAGGTGAGGGAGAGATAAAGCCTGTCACTTCAAATTGACACATGGACAGTGGACACGCGGTATTCCTTTGAAGCAAAAAAGGGTAAGAGTGTGTATGACAGAAAGAAGAATCAAAAGAATTCTTGGTTATCTTTTTCCTGGAAATTGCTGCACCTATACCTATGCTGTTTATGAAAGAAGACCAGTTCTTGAATGTGAATTTGTTTCCCGTGTCATTTTCGCCCAGTTCGTCTTTTTGGATTTTGCCATAGCAGAGTGGTTTCTAATTGAGCTAACTATGGCATCCGGGAAGCGGAAATTAAATGTTCTTCCCATAGAAGAGAAAAGAAAAATTCTAAATTTTTTGGATCAAAATCCACTGATGAAAAAAGCTGAAGTTGCAAAGAAATTTAATATCCCTCCAAGCACTCTTTCGACTATAATAAAAAACAAAGCTGCATTGGAGACAGACAACCAAAATGTTAAAAGAGCAAGAAAATGTAATTTTACAGATTTAGACGAGTGTTTGACTTTGTGGTTTAAGCAGTGTCGTGAAAATGAAATTCCTGTTAGCGGATTGATGCTGCAGGATAAAGCTTTGGAGTTCGCGAAAACACTTGGATATTGTGACTTCAAAGCCAGCAACGGTTGGCTAGAAAGTTTTAAATGCAGACACGGCATTGTTTTTAGGAAGATTTGCGGAGAAAGTGCTGCAGTACCACAAAACATTTGCAATAAATGGATAACAGATGAGCTTCCTTTGCTTCTGAAAAATTTTGATCCTGTTGATGTTTACAATGCTGACGAAACAGGACTTTTTTATCAGTGCTTGCCAAACAAAACAGCTGTTTTTAAAGGTGAAGAATGTAGAGGAGGTAAGCAGAGCAAGTTGAGAGTAACAGTGCTTTTAGCTGCTAACCAAGATGGAAGTGAGAAACTTCCACCATTGATGATTGGGCGTTCTGCTAATCCTAGATGCTTTTCTAAAGTCAAATCCTTCCCAATTGCATACAAGTCCAACAAGAAAGCATGGATGGATAGCAATATATTCGGCGAATGGTTAAAAGGAATTGACAAATCAATGGAGTGAAAAAAAGAAAGATCTTACTTTTTATAGACAATTGTAAGGCGCACTCGAAACTCCCCTCCTTAAAGAATGTTAGCCTACAATTTTTGCCTGCTAACACAACTTCAAAACTGCAGCCCCTTGACCAAGGGGTAATACGGAGCTTTAAAGTGTATTACAGAAAAGAACTGGTGAAGAAGATATTGAAAGCCATCGATGAAGGGAACACCATTCCAAAAATCCATGTCTTAGATGCGATGAGGATGGTAGATTACGCTTGGCGAAATGTTTCCACCGAAACAATCAAGAACTGTTTTATAAAAGCTGGCTTTCGAAAAATTCAGACTGAACAAGAAGGAGAGCAAGGGATCGAAGACTTTGAGATTGAGTTACAGGATTCAGACTGGATGGAAATTAAAAGAAGCATGCAAGTTGATGTTTCGTTTGAAGATTTTGTGAACGTGGATGATTCTGTGGCAACCTGTGGAGTCTTGACAGACGAAGAAATCATCAAAGAAGTTCAAGCTGACTCCGAAGAGATGATGAAACAGAGCCTACTGACACTCCTAAAATCAGCAAAAAAGATGCTGAAAAGGCAGTTGAAACTCTAAGAAACTTTCTTGAATTACAAGATGGTATTGGTGAAGAAGGGTTCGCTGCCATTGCGAAATTAAAAAGAATTGTTGATGAAGCAAAAACAGTTAATCATCAAACCTTGTTAACAGATTTTTTTCATTAAGGTATGTTGGTGTTATATTAAATTATTATGAATGTTCTATTGCATTTCATTTTATTTACTGATTTTGAATATTATATTTCATTATGTTCACTAGCAGTGTATGCAATGCTCGGAAAAAACTCATAGTCGCTAGATTTAAATGCAAAAATCAAAACCTCTATATCTCGAAACCTGTCTTTCTCGAATTTTTTTTCTGAACCCTCGACATTCGAGATAGACAGGTTCTACTGTATTTTTCGAACAGAATTATTTAAAATGGCAAGGGGAACTTTTGATCATATTAGAAATTAGTATGATTTTTAAAAAAGTGAGTAACATAGAATAAATGAACTTACTATTATTTCTATCGTACATGTGCTTAATTTCAAAATTCTAATTTTAGAAGCTCATATACCACCTCTATTAGGAGTTGCTCCACTTGGCCCAATAACATTAAGTAAAGAATGCTATCAACAGGTTCGAATCTTAGAAGTTGCTCAAAGGCACATGCCTCATCCATCAGACTCAGAAAGGCTACGGTAAAGTATAATTTTTTGAAAATAAATTCCGAGATATTCTGAAAAAATAGTATTCCCCTTTTGTGGTCAGTTAAAGATATTTATTCTTTAGATCTTTAAAATGCACTGATAGTGTCTTGTTGTTTTGAAGATTTTCTTTTTTCATATTTTTATTTCATTCACATTTTTCTCTTCTTTTTCCTTCAAAAAATATGCAATCCTCTTTGCATTGAAAATACTGAAGGAAAGCTCCCTCAAAGCTTTCCTCAAAGCTTCAGTATTTTCAATGCAAAGAGGATTGCATATATATATATATATATATATATATATATATATATATATATATATATATATATATATATATATATATTTTTTTTTTCCTGCTTTCCCTCAAATCAGTCCCTCAGTCAATTGCCCTTCAGTCTATCCTTAGAAAGTGTTTCCAATGTTAGTCTTTACTTAGTATTCATATTTAAAAACTCTTTTCATTATTATGCATATTATTCATTCATATATTTTCTTATTTCTTTACAGGCAATATCTTCCTCGCAATCCATACCCAACCCCTTCATATTATCCTCAAGGTTTACCTCATTGTGACACTGTGGAGTTCTTCCAGCGACTGTCCACAGAAACATTATTTTTTATTTTTTATTATATGGAGGTAAGTTGCATAGATGTTGTTAATTTTATAAATAAATCCATTCTTTACCTTTTCATGTCTGTTCCCAAATGGGCGCATCAATGAAAAAAAAAATGTTTATAAAAGTTGTGTTGATAAGGATTTGAAGAAATTCTATTTATTATAGTAGACTTGATTTTTTTGAATGAAAAATGACATTTCTTTTGTATTAACTGTTGCCCACAAATATTCACAAAAATGCACATTTTTGTTAATTTTCAAAGATTAATAAAAACAATGAAACAAAATTAATTTTATAAATTGAGATCACGTTGATGAAAAAAAACTGAAAAAATGTGTATCAAAACTATATTTTCTGTAAATTGTCAAATTTCAATATTCCTGATTGGCCCAGTGGCAGAAACACCGCGACACGGCGACATCGTCGCCACCAGTGAAACCCTCTTGCAGACAGTTTTTGTCTGCACTAATAAAAACAACTTAGAATAGTTGTCTGCAACTTTCGGCCAATTTTTCCCCCTCTTGAGCATGCTTTGACTTAGGAGCTTCTTTTTCCTCCCCATTTAGCCGCTGGGAAAAAAAAATATGTGTTATGGGGAAAAAAAAATTGTGCTGTGGCCAAACATGGCGCCCGAAACCTTTCTTCGCTTGTTTTATTTCACTGGGGTTATTTTTTACTTGAGATACGGCTACATTTTATTTTTCATTCATTTGCATGATATCTATCCTCCCCCTTCGATTTTTGTCCGTTTTTCTATGAAAAAAAAAAAGCAAGATTTCTTTGTACCATGGACAAACATGGCGCCCGAAATTTGACTTTGCTTTTTCAAACTTCAGAGCAGGTATATTATATTTCACTACTGTTATGTTTTTGTTCAAGAGAAAGCTGAACTTTCTTCATTCATTTGCATCGCATCTCCTTCCCCCTCCCCCCGATAAAATCAATCGTTGCTTTATTGCTTTATTAACAAAAGTTGATTTTTGTTGGATTCATGCTTAGAAAATTGGCTTCTCTACATTTGGTGTAAAGTGAATTTTTGCCAAATTTATAGGTCATCCCCCCCCTCTACCACCGATCTTTATGCACATAGCAATTTTATTCTTTTTTTTTTTTTTTTTTTTTGTGACTTTTAAAACACAGAAAGTCAAAAAAAATCTCCATTTTTTTAAAAAAGATTTTAATTTATGCTCAATGGATCAAAAAAAAAAATCAATAGTTAGATCACTGGTAGTGCCCTTTCATTTAAGTCCTAATTTAAAGTCTACCCTTTTTTTTCTTTAAAATATTTATCAAATTCAAAATTTGTGACCTGGTAATACCTGCGAAAACAGCTCAATACACTTTTGTCTTAATTTCTAAATTATTCTGGACATTTTAATAAAAAAATCTTTTTGATTTCATTAGAATAACCACAGTTAAAAATGTCTTGTCTTAAACCATGTTTATAATGCAGCAGCTCTTACGAAAAAAAAAATGAAATAAAAAATTAAAACCTCAAAAAGTGCTGAAGATATCCAAATAGAATTTTAGAAGATTAATGAAATAGCTAATGGAACAAATAGAAAAAAAAATCATTAGTTTCATAACCTGGATAAGTGATTAGGATGGTGCCAACCTACCTATGGTGCCAACCCATTATTAAGTTTAAACTTTTTTATCATTTTGTACCAATCTTGTTTTCTCCTGTGAAAAAAGTAAGAGAAGTTTTTAGAAGCCTTTCTTTTTGAAATCTTTTATCAGAATTTCATCTGTTCTTTTTTCTTTTTTGAGTGGCATGCTCAACAGGTCACAACTTACAGACCGCATGTCACACACCCCTATCATCAAAATTAAAAAACAAAATGAAAAAGAATACATGATGCTTACAATATTTTAGGTAAAGTGCTACAAATTATAGTTATAATTAAATTATACTTGTTTAATATATGACTAGTATATTAAAATTCCACTCAAAATTTGCAGACAGAAAATGAAATTGTCAAAGTTTGTCGCAGACAGCTACAAAACTTTCTGCCACTGGGCTGATTGGTAACATTGGCACAATTCAGTCATATAAAGTCAGACAATATTTGTTGCTTTATTTTTAATAAACTCTGCACAACTGTTGTGAGGCATTATTGACACTTGTAAAAAAACACCAATGAAATTTCAATCTTTCACTCTACCCCCCCCCCCTTCCTTCAGACTTCCCTGCTTAGGATGCAATCTGTTAGTGATAAATCCCCCAGTAGTAACTTATCTCCCAGTTGCATGAAAAAACAGAAGAAATTGTTTTGAAGGTCAAAAATTGTTACACGAATAATTCTCCTTGGTATTGCTGATACCAAGGTGAATTTAAAAATAAGTATTCAAAAAAGAAAAGAACATTTTAAGTATAGTACATAGGATTTGCCGATATATATACAGGGCCAATGAGAAGCGATGTTAGCCTAGTCGGAAAAGAACTATGATATTTGCTCTCTAAAAATCATATGTGTTTTTCAAAGACTTTAGTTAGTGCTGTTTGAAAATATTAGATAGTTTCGAAAATCTCGTATTTTTGAGCCCTGGTGGTACTAGAGTCCTGGTTGTCTGCCATAAATAGAACGATGTAACGGCAGGTAAAATAAATTGGCAAATAATATGAAGAGTTTTATTAATGAAGGAGTAAAAAATAAAGTTGTGAATGAATTAATGCTATTGATTCATTTTTCATGATCAATTTAAGGCCATTGGTTGAATTCTCCCTGTCAGCAACATACTTGATATTAACAAGAGATCACATACACTGGCTGATGCCTGCAAGCTATCGGCAGACTATTTCTTAGTGATTTTCATTGCATTAGCTAGTAGTTAAATAAATAAAAAATATAAAAATACGCTGTAATGGTGGATAGGCGAGATTCTAGTGTAATTGGGCTTTTATGTAACTATCATCTATGGCAGTGGTTCTCAGCCTTTTTACACTACAGCCCCTTTAGGGTTGAAAATTTTTTCAGCGCCCCCTTTACGGACGGACGGTGGAAGAGGGGGGGGGAGTAGTTTTCTTGACTGGTTTAACTCTATAATTTTGCCCAGACAGATAGTTGAAAAATGATTAAAGAGTATAAAAAGTAATGTTTTTTTTTTCTTCTTTAAGTTAGTTTTTAGAAAAAGCGGGCATCCCCCCCCTCTTTTTGAAAAGCTGTATCAGTAACAATCAAGTGCCTAGAATAGGTTCATTAAATGAGTGAACCATTTTAAAGGTAAATAAGAACAACACAATCTAAAAGAAAAATGCACCGTTTTTCAACATTTTGTTTGAAAACAAATATATTTTGAAAAATATACTATGTTCAAATAGTTTCTGAAAAATCCGATCCCTAAGTCTTGCTCTTATTTACTTGCAACTATGCAATACGCATCCCCTATTTATTACGTACCGATATAGGATATTACTGCGGAAAGGTAATAACAAAGCCGTTCCTTCTATTTTTTCAACGTGGGACAAAGACTTGAAACTATGGCAGGTACCTGTGACCTCTAAAGATTGTAACTCAAGTTTTAATTTAGAAAAAATGGTATAAGTTGAATTTACAAATCACGAAATAAGTTCCATTCAACTTTCTCTCTAATTTCCTTGCTTTTATTTGTATGAATGTGTTGTTGTGAAAGGTTGCCTACCCTATATAGGATACCTATGGCATGCGTGTCGGACTTCACACCAAGTTAGGGGTACAGTTTGAAAAGTGAAGCAGCGCACCCCATATTGCCAGCATGGGTTGGCATCGACAAAAAAAAAGCGGAATTCTTTGTGATTAATTTATTGCTTTGAAGGTTAGATAAGATACTAGTAAGTATGCTTAGGCGACATCAGAGTAAAGACGGCGGTGAAATATCGGGGATATCCCCGGAAATTTGTTTTGAAAACAAAGTTATAAAAATGCGATTTCCTTAGTTTTAGGTTTCGTGGCATTGAAACTTAAGTTCAGATTCCGCCCCCGGTGAAACATTTAAAGTTGACGTAATTTTAGACAATTTTTGGTTACATTAACTAGGGAGAAAGAGATCTCGCATAAAGATTTTTCATAATTGACATTATTTAAAGTCTAAGTTTAATAATGTTAGGGAGTCAGAGCACCTTCCGACGTTCTCCGAAATCAAATTTTAGGCTATCCTTCATGACGTTAGGAGAAAGATCAGAGTTCGGGAGAGATCCGCAGAAAATAAATTTTAAAGCTTTCCCTTTGTGATATAAAAGATGAGGGTTTCCTGCCGCCCCCGCATAAAATATGTTCTCACAAGCACATTTGAAAATATACCCACCGCCCAAAATCTGTCCACTGCCCCCCCCCCCTGCCGCCCAAAATATGTTCACCACCCCTCAACATCTTCACAGTCGCCCCTGTTGAGAACCACTGATCTATGCTATTGTGGTTAGTAGTTGCAAATTGTCAATTTAGAAGTTTTTTAGTTATTTTCAATTTCATATACAGTGGCTGACCACACAAGTGTTTCATATAATTGGTGGCCCCTGTAGTTAGTTTTGAGTAAATAAATATATACTTTGATTTTTTTCTGTTATCTATTTTAAACTATGTCATTTGAAATTTATGTGAATATAATCAGAGCATCAACTATATTTACTATTTTTACATAAATACAAAATACTCAATGTTAAGCCTAATCCATTAAAAACCTTAGAAAAAAAAAGCATGTGACATGCCAGTGTTCCAAATAAAAACATGCCTGAAATTTGAGGTTTAAAAAAATGTTTAAAAAATTCTTTTGTTTGAAGGACTGCCCTTCACTCTTAGTTTCCCTGACGTAACTCTTTTTATATCAGGATCATAAAGTGGCATTTAAAATGTTAATTACTTGGAGCTATTTCTGTAACCTTTATTTCAATGAACAATTTTCATTCCAGTATAATTTAACAAAATTACTTACCTGAATTTTTCTAGGGAACAAAAGCACAATATTTAGCAGCTAAGGCATTGAAAAAGCAATCGTGGAGGTTTCACACAAAGTATATGATGTGGTTTCAAAGGCACGAAGAACCAAAAACAATCACAGATGAATATGAACAGGTATTGTTACAGAAATCAAATTGGAATAAAAAATATTTAGAATGATCTGTAAATGATGTTACTTTTTTTTTCTATCCCAATAATGATTCCAAAATTGTTGGAATGCCTGCATTTTAATTAGGGGGAGGGGGGGGCTCGGTTTAGGTGTCAACTCATTTGCATGAGTTGAAAGTGATATAACTGAATCCCTCTTGGTAAAAAGCATTGTAAGGACTTTCTCAAAGACTTCATACGGAAGAAAGACACTTGTATCTCATCCTAATAGTAAAGTGGATTGACCTATTGACTTTCCTCTGCCTCCTAGCTACATTCAAGTTGTAGAAAGAATAGGGAAACTTTTAACTGGATCGGCTTTATTATCGAACTGTAATCGGGTGTTTTTAAATGGTAGAAATGGAAATATTAATGTCTTTAAAAGTATATTTGATTTATTTTCTAAAACCTAAAATTATTTTCAAATTATGTTATGTAATTTTTTTTCCCCAATTATATTGCTTATATAGGCTTCTAAAACCATCTTTGGTAACATCATATGTACTATATAACCATTAAAAATAATGTCAAGAAGTTTTTAATGTTGAGCAGTCTAGAAAATGTGTTTGTTCTTTTTTCACAAATGAATTCATGAAAAATTTAATTAGCCCAGTGTAGGCCTAAAACTCAATGGTAGCTCTAAAATTAACTTACTAGTAAAAATATTTTAAAAGAAAGTATGAAGTAAAATTTTCATAACTTGCACACTTTACTGAAATACTTCAAAAATAAATATTGCTTCTATTTTTGCATTTTTTTTAAAGAAACCTTTTCAATTTCATTTCAATGCTCATACATTAAAGCGGAAACATCAATATTTTGTGTAAGAGTTCTTTTGAGAAAAAGAAGTTATAAAAAGAATTGAAGAAAAAAGACAGTGTACATTTTTTCTCCGATTTTAACTAACACAATTGAGAAATACTTCTGAAAGTGATGCAAAAAAAAAGGAAAGAAAAATTTAAAAGCATTTGATAAATGTATCTACTTTTGATCAGGACTTTTAAAAATCCACCCATAACTAAGGTAGCTAACTGCATGTAAGTGGTGTACTAGTTAGAGCTTACAATAATAAACAATATGAGGTTTATTTTGAGTACTCAAAATTATTTTTTAATATATCAGTGTTTTAAATGAGTTTATATCTTTATATATGTATACAATGAATATTTTTCTGTTATTAATAGTTTCTTTCTTGCTGTTTCTTTTTACAGGGCACATATATTTATTTTGACTACGAAAAATGGGGCCAAAGAAAAAAGGAAGGGTTTACGTTTGAATACCGGTATCTTGAGGATCGAGACTTAAACTAATGTATAGTTGTATTGCATGTGCAGCATTCACTCAAATTGTCATGGGCGAATGTTGAAACAGTATGTGCTTTCTGAGTGTTCAACACTCCAGCCTGAAGAAAGCCTGGCAGTGTGACTGTTGTTTATGTACTGGTCTTTCAACTGCCTTTGTGTCCTCACTGCCAGTCACAACGGATTTATCCTGCCACGCTTTCTCTTTTTTTTCTGTTGTTGTTTTAATCTTGTATTGTTCAAAGCAGTGCAAATGGGTTGAAAACTTGTAGAGACATTGGGATTAGTCCTTGAATTGCGTAAGGGCTGATATATACAAGCAACTTCTAAGTGTTCTTTTTATTTATTTATTTGTTGTTGATCAGTATAACTTTTAACTTGAAACTTTTTACTGTTATATTGTTATCAAAGTTTTGAGTATATTTTACTATGTTTGAAATGTTTTCTTATTGCAGTAAAGTTGTTCTACACAAGTAAAACGTCTTATTGCTTTACTTATTACATTTCATTTCATACATGACACTTCAGGATTCATTAAAGCAATTTGCATACTATTTATCCACACAATAACATGCTTATTAAATATGAAATTCAGTTTTTTAAGTAAAAGTGTCTCCAACAGCGTGCACATCTAAAATTACATTAATCATATCATCATACTTGTGTAAAATGGGAAAACATCGTAGTTGCATATTTGTCTTTACAACAAATATAACTGATGTGTTCCCATGCACACTTTAATGCTACTTGATGCTCTTTTTACATTTAAGCAGATATTGTACTTAGTAAAAAGATGTATGTAGTAAAATCAAGTTCCTGCATAAATTGTTAAAATTCAACTGAAAGTAATGAAGAGTGGTCATTATTTATGGCTGTCTGCTGAGTGATGCATAAAATTATGCAATAATAATGAATTGTTGCACTTCATGTAAAAATTACCCTGAACTTTTTTCTTTTCCTTCACTTGATAGCTTTATGTTGAGAGCTGATTCAATAATTTCTTTCAGTTTAATGGTGTAAAAAACACTGTCCATGTGATAAAATTATTAGATTATTATATCATTTCATTGAAAAAAAGAAATTGAATTAGTTTTCTCTTCTTTCACTGCCAAAATACTTGCTTCTGGAAACTTTTATTAGTGTTTTTTGTTTTTTTTCCTGTAATGAAGTACATGTGAAAGATTTTTTAAATGTTTTCTTTTCTAGTTTTGATAATTTTTCCAAAATTACTGAATATTAATCCTTGTTATTTCTGAAACATTTTCCAGTTTAAGAATAATTATTTTTCATCTGGCCAGTTGCTTGTATGTATCAGATAACAGATCTTAGCATCGAATGGATTTTGCCATTACTTGGTACCCCTGATGTAAAATATTCTTAGATTTGTGTCAGGGAATTATTGTTTTGGCATCATGCCAGGTAATATTTAAGGTATAAGACTGGGGCAGCGAAATTTGCAAACAAATACTGTCTGCCTTGTGTAAGTTAAATATTTGTATTATTTTGTAACTATTGAGCAGTCAGACGTGTCATGCATTTTGCCTTTTTATTCAGCTGTAGATATGTAAGGCCACAAATGATTGTGATTCTCATTGTAAATAACTTCCCGAGAGAAACATAGATTTATAAATCTTAGAATTGTTAGTCATATTGATTGTGTTTCCTCACATTGTTTTTAATTTTTTGATCTTACCTGATTAAGGCATGTTTACTTACATTTCACTTAACCCTGCTGGGCAGAGTGTAATGACATGGTGAGTGTAAGCAAATGAGCTGCTTATTTCTTTTTTGTGTACAGATTTTTTAATTATTTATTTACGTCAAATTTTGAATAAGTCAGCAGAAATTTGCACAAATCAGCTACCTTGCCCTAAAGATATGACAGTCCAATGTTGAATTATCATGGAGGAAAAATGGTGTTCATAGATGCTTCTTCCCACTGATCACACTATGTCAAATACTTGTAGCCTGTGATAAAACATACTGCATCTCACTGTTGTTGAAAATTGTTATTTATATTTGTCAGTAACCCAACTTTTGAGAGAACTGGTTATGAATGTAATTACAATTAATCTATGCAAAACTGAAACCTATTGTAATGAAATTTTTAGATTTTTAAAAATAATTTTATAACAGTTAAGAAAAACAATTATTAGTGTATAAGCATGTTTCTATCTAATTCATAATCTAAAACTTAACTTGTTTGGCAAGTGTATAGTATTTGTAAACCAGCAAGTTGATTTGGATAAAATACTTTAGTGTCTCACTTGAAAAAAAGAGCCTCAAAATGTATAGATTCATTAATTTTTATGTATTTTTTATCCCTTTTTTTTTCAAATGAAAAGTATTCTATTAATATAGAATTTGATTGTTTATCAAAAAGATTTAAATATATATAACATTTGTGTAATAGAAAACATAATTGTGTAGTTTTGTACACACTCAATATTATATTGGTGAAATGACATTCTGGTGAAATAATTTTCTAGTCAAAGAGTTGTCAAAATATTTATTTTGAATTTTCATACATATTTTTCCCATTTTTTTTATGCAAGAAACATTGTAGTCAATGCAATATCCTATTCATATCTATTCTTTTCGATGCATTTATAAAAAATAATAATTGAATGTAATTGGTTGTATTATTATTTTCCAATGTTTAATATCTGTTTTTAAAATTGTTTTATCATGTCAGAATTGCATAACTTAATTATGAAATTACAAACAGCATTTGCATGTTTTAATTATTTTTAATTAAAGGATTTGTTAAAACCGAGTATCAGATTGGGTTACTGATAATCAATATCATGTATTGTACATATTAATAATGAAGTATCAGTGGGTGGAAAAATTTACATACTGTTTTAAATCCTATGAATAAAAATTCTACAGATGGAAAAAAAAAAGTGAATGTATTAAATATATATTCAAGCTCTTTGTCATGTGATGGTTTTTGCAGATTTGTTAGTGTTCCTTTGAAAGATTATGTGCATTTATACTCATAACAGTGAGAAGTACATTAACGGAGAGTTGCTTTCTCCGTTGCCTGTCACGAGCTCAATCATTCCTCGTTTCTGTTATACAAAGCATAAATATTTTTGTATAACTCACTTAAATGTGTACATAATTCTCATTTGTGCTGTAGATTTTACATAATTATGTATTGTTAAACTTCAAATGCCACTTTTCAAATACTTTTGTTTTAAGTATACAGTACAACTTCCTAAGTCCTGTATTTATTCAGCACCCTCTTTTTTTAAGTAATTCTAATGTGACATAACTGTATACACAAATTCAAATAAAAATAAATTAAGTTTAAATTCATTTATATGCTTTAAAATTTGCTCCCTTTCTGTCATAATGTTTTAAAATAAAATTCGGTTGTAGAAGTTTCATTGCACAGCTTGCAACTTAAATCATTTCGTTTGATTTTTAATTGTACAGTTATTTAAAAAAACTTTAAATTACTATGAGGATAAACTTTCCCAATACAGGCAAAAGGTTATAATATTAGTATGAGCTTTTCGTTTTATAAAATAAGTTTAGTAACACTACACAGCTAATTTTGTAATCCAGTAATTTTAAAATTTACTTGAGTGTTAAAATCTCTCATGCTATATTTCAATATTCTACCTAATACAATAAATTATAGAAATATTTTCATACTGTGAAATGAAAACAAGACATTTTTAAATATTTAAAATATTATTCTGATTTCAAGTTGCACTGCTTTTATAAAAATAACTTACTTTATTCCATATTTCTTGCATGATTCAGAGCTACACAAACTATGTATCTTCTCCTGAACTAAAGATTTCAAGTCCTTAAAATATATTTTTTTTTCATTCTTAGGTATTTTACTGTAAACTTACAAATTTTTTAATTTAAATTGTAGGAACAATTTAAATGAATATAATACAAATTAATGTTCAAATTACTGAAAAAAAAATGTTTTAAATAAGGAGAAAAAAAAGTTTGGCATAAGAAATCACAATTGTTTTAACCTTTAGGAACCGGGCAGTACACATGTAGTACCATAAGTCTCGTCCAGTTTAGAGGAGGGGGTTGAAATTTTCACTCGAACCCTTTGGAGCCGGGGATTTTTTCAAGGTTTCATACGTTTGGTACGATAGCTTTTACCTTCTCTTTTCGATGGAAAAGAAATCTGCGGTCAAACTGTCTTACTACCTGGGTCGAAAGAAAAATTTCTATATGAACAGCCCAGATCCAAAAGGTTAACAAAATTTTACATGGACTTCACAACAAGTTTATCCAAAAGGAGCACAAAAATCTGAAAATAGGTTTAGTTTTTGAAATGACTCTTTAGTGAAATTCGCTTTTGTACGGTTATTTTAAAACATTTCAGAAACTTTTAAAACCCATGCAAGTTTAAATTCTCAATATTTTTACATACCTACTCACACACAAAAGTGTTAAGTTTGTTGTGGCTATGAGAGAAACATTCTAACCTATTCCCTAGATAGTTCGGCTTTGTGTACTTCAAAGAAAACACCCAGACCTCTGCTAAGGCTTAGACTGCTATGTGCCAATTCATTTTAAGCGGTAGTTCTAATTATTTCTTAATTTCAAATAACTTTACCCTACTTTAGGAGTTCTTCCAGCTGATAGATGCATCACTATTAAAATGCAAATAAGGCTTACAACAATAGAATAATTGTGAATCAATGTCGAAATCTTGTTTTTACCCTTCTAAAAAATTCTAGTATGCTGAGCTGATACATGGTTATTTTATGTGTTAGAAAGTCAGAATTTAGGATGTTGTGCTGTAAAAATTTCAAGTTAAAAGAAAAAGAGTTATTAAATCAAATACTATCACCTGAAATAGCTCGAAAAATGATTTAAAATTCACCTATATTTAATGTTTGATAAGACTGCAATGTGGATTATTATGTTTGAGACCTTTTGCATTAATGTTGCAAAACAATTTCACAAGAATTAATAAAGCTTAAAATATTAAAACAAAAATGCCTTTCACTTACTTGGTGCGTATTGTGTTTGGAAGGAAGGGGGAAATTAAATTATATTAGGAGCCTTGATCAGGATTCCTACTAATATCCAATCGTTATGTGAAGAAAACATGAGCTAGAATACAGTATAATTTTAAACATTTCTCGAACTGTAAGAGAAAGATTTTCAAAGAAAATACTCGAAGGCAATAATTACATTTACCTCATTAAAATGTTTACTGACAACCCTGCAATGCAATTTTTCGTTTTTTAAGTTTATGTTTTTATTAGTCTGCAACAAATTACCACTGCTGAGCTAGATATTCTAAAAATGTAAATTGGTTTTCACAATATACGTACTTGGTGTTTGGTTATTGAAAGAAAAAAAAATCATTCATATATAATCTACTAACTTATTTTGATTTGTGGTTAAAAGGAAAGTAATTCTTGATGCAGTTTTCAAGGTGATATTTTATAAATATCAATATCTTTTAATTTAAAAAGGAAATGTAAATTTAAATAAATTTCAGTTTGTCAAGAGCAACATGTTAAAATAACTTTCTTTTAAATTGAAATAAAATCAAACTTATTCAGAAAACACTTTAGTAGATCCTTAAAACATTGTTTTGGGCCCCCTTGTTTTTGTAACAAGTAACTTTATTTGCTCTCAAAGGAAGGAATTATTCAAAAAACATTATCTAAATAAAAGTAGCAAGGTGGGGAGGGGGTCTAATCAAAAAATTGTCTTGGGTACATACTTTTCATAAGCACATGAAATGCAATTTTTCTTAAAATAGGTAAAGAACAGAAAGAATACACAATAAGTGATAAATAGAGTGAAAAATAAATTAATTTCTGTATTAAATTTTTTAAAAATATTCTTTAGAATTTTAAATGTTTTTTACTATAAAGCTCTGTTATATAACATAACTTGATGATAATAACCATTATCGTTCATCAGAGTATAGTGTTAACATTAAGTACTTAAAGATCGGGAAATTAGTTGTGTGTAAGATAACGGCATAACAAAACATAAGCTTATGTTACTACACAAAAGTAAGCTATCTATGAGTCATAAAATTAGAA
Source organism: Uloborus plumipes (assembly GCA_038373865.1). NCBI lineage: Eukaryota > Metazoa > Arthropoda > Arachnida > Araneae > Uloboridae > Uloborus > Uloborus plumipes. The sequence goes on from JAXGGA010008023.1 coordinate 47,045, forward strand.
TTCAAAGTTCTTGTATAACAGATCAAAATATACAACAATGCTTAAGTAAATATTGTACAAGTAAAGTAAAAAATAGCACTTTTAAATGAGATTAAACCCGTGTCAATGCTATGTACAACTGTAACATACACATACATATGTGTATGTGTTTAGACTAGCTACATTTCATGCTAATGTATTTTGCCATCCACATTGCAATCTTACGTTAATAGATTCTTTTTCGTAAAACCTGCATCCCATTATTAATTTCTGTGAAACATACCTCCCGACATTTCTTCCTCATTTTTATGTGTTCATGTCAAATGTTTGTGTACATTTTTTTTTGCGCCATCAGAAAGTTCATTACTGTATATCATACTCCTGTTGTTTGTCTCAATTATAGGACTTGCCTCTTGCGTTTAAGCTATTGGCAATACCTTTGAGATGTTGTAAATAAATGGAGTGTGTATACTCTTGTGAACATTTCAACGTCTGCTGAGAAAAAGGCAAAATAAAAACTCTCTGAATGCTTTTTTGTGACTTTCTTTTGGACTTATTTTTCACTATTTGGTAAAACTGGTAGCCAAATGCTCTTGACAATCATACTCATGTCACATCATATCAGACTTACATTAATATAGCCAGGCAATAATGAAACTCAAGGGAATGACATTAGTTTAACAATTAACCACCTCAAACTAGTAAGACCAACTTCGAATGAGAAATTAAAAAATATACAGTATAACTTCAATTTAACGATACCCGATTTAACGATTTCCCCAATTTAACGATACATTTCATTGGTCCCGACTCATATGCCTTGAATTTAATGTTAAAACGTCCTCAATTTAACGATAGCTTTCTTCGATTTAACGATGATATAGGACAGGACCAAATTATCTCTCGTCAAAAATACAGTAATATATGTTTAAAATATTTTTCTAACTATTTTACTTGCAACAGCATGAGACCTCATGTTCCAATAGTAAAAAGATTCATCCTTCAGTAACGTCCAAACTTCTAGCATTCCAAACAAAATTTTTTAGCACCTTGAAAGGAGAGTGATCAGTCAAAAAAAATGAGGTCGAAAAAGGTGAAATTTTCTCAACACGAGAAAACAAAAATTGATGAAATAACTTTGGAAATAATATAAATGCGCAGTTTTCTCAAAGAAGCAAAATAATGTATGTTTAAGCGTTCACTTAATTATCAATAGTTTGATCCGTTTAACTTATAAGTATGCTTTCTCGATTTAACGATAATTTTTTACAGTCCATAGGCAATCGTTAAATCGAGGTTATACTGTATATATAGAGTACAGTACAACCATTCCATCTTGACGAAATTGTTGAGATGGACAATGGGACAGGAAAAAATCAATCTTATTCCTTCAGTTTTTACTTCCAAAGAAATAAATAAACAAAATTTAAAATCTGATTGATAAAAGTTCACTTTAATCATTATTCAGTTCTATGATCATGTTTGCGTCGGGGCCATTCCTTTTCCTCTCCTGAGTTGCAGGGTCACAATTTGTTCTTTGCGGTGATTTCTTAAAAATCCACATTTTTAAAACTAAAATTTCAACCCCCCCCCTCCCGATTTCTGCTGGAATACAACGCTTAAAACTGACCTTACTGCTAAAAGTAAAATTTTGCATCCTCCCTTCTACTTTTGACACAATTAAATCAAATGCATATTATAGGGGTTTTTTTTTTTTTTGTACCCATAAGTGCAATTACATGGCATAAATCAAATCCCCGTAACAAATTACTTCAAATTAACTACTATAAATTACAAAACATTGATTCTATGAAATTTTTGATTAAATTTTAATTTTCAAAATAATATATTTTTTAATTAGAATGCTTCTGAATTTTATCTAGTACATATATATGAAACATTTTCAATAAATCTTATAAGTTGATAGTTAACATTTGTTATATTATTCTATATTACATAAACAGCATGCATCAATTCCTGCAGCTCCCAATAAGGGGCACCTCCATTTAAGGGACAAAAAACTTGGTCCCTTATAGAGAGGTTCCACTGTATCATTTAACCCCTTCCTTCTCGCTCCCGTGAAAATGACGGGGTGAAGTTTCGTCCTCTATTTCTCGCGCCAGTGATATTTCTGGGCTGAAGTGTTCAAAAATAATAAAACAATCTATTTCTTATGCCCGGAATCATGTTTTATTTCTCAATATGTACACCAGATGGCTGCACTAGTCTATTTGCAAGGTTTTTAGAGATAGTAACTTGGTACTATTGTCCTGATTGTGATGTTGGCCTTTGCATCGCATGCTTTAAAATTTATCACACAAGAAAAAATTACTAGTATTTATTTAAATTATGCGTAAATGCAATAAAATTTTCTTTGAATGTTTCAATCACATATTTTTTATTTTCTCTCTTTGTTGGAAAACAAAGAGAGTTTTTTTATTTATTTACACCGTTTATTACAACTGTTTTTTTATTTATTTTTTAATTTCAAGCTAAAAATTAACTTAAAAATTAAAAATGAATGCAAATATTGTATATACACTAAATTTTATATAATTTTCTTGAATAAAAAAAATGGCACTTTTATGACCATTTTCTTCAAAATTATGCAAGCGTAAAGGGGTTAAATGCTTCTTGGAACAGAAATGTAAAAAAGGTTTTGAATTCCTCCCATTATATTTCTATGTTGACAGCCTAAAAGTTACCCCAACTCTCAGTCTAGTGCAACAGATCGCCTCCCCACATCAGTGACTTAACCCTTTTTAAGGGGGTGGTAAATATCTTACCACCACGATAGAATTAGAAACGCACAAAAGTTTTATGTACAACATATAATGCTCCATTGTGCCCTACTCCATGCTTCATGTTGTTCCATCAAAAATACTAAAAATATTTTTGGCAATTTGCATTGTATTTCGTTTTTCTATCATTTATTTCATGGGTAATTTATATATTTATAATTTTAAAATAGCTAATAGCGAATAGTTTTACAAAAATGTATATTTAATTGTGAAATTATTTGTATTTTACATTTTTTCTATTGAATAAGTCAGTAAAATGCCATTGCTTCTACCGGGCGGGGATACTTTGGGTTAGAATGTTACCACCCCTCTTAAAAGCAATAGCCACAACAGCAAAAATTTAAAAATAGTTTTTTCGGTCATAAATGAGCTTCATTTCTCTAATTATAGTGTAAAATTAAAACTTTAAAAAAGCATAGCTTGTACCCATTAAAGGGTTAATCTTGTTTTCTTACATTATTCAAAGATAGTTTACAAATTACAATAACCTTAATTTAACACAGTTTATTTAAAACTTAACAATAACAAATGAGATGAAATGCATTTGAGAATTAGCATGAACGACGCCAAGTTGAAACATTTAGAGATTGCATTCCAGTTCAAGAGTATTGTTCAAATAATTTTTCATGGACATAGAAGAATTTAAAACTCATTGGTAAACATGTAATGATGAAATGGAACTATCTAATACAAGGTATTTTTTCAATATGGCTGGAATTGGAAGCACCAATGCATTTTTCGAGATGTCCTTCAAATTTTTTCGAATCACAGTTCTGCACAATTCAGATAGAGTTGGACAAGTTTTCGATCTCTCGATAACATAATTTAAGAGTGCAATAGAGTCCGTATCACACAGTGCATCCTTAAAAACAGACCAATTCACAGTTTTTAAATCAGCACCACCATCAATCAGCAAATCGACTAATTCCTTCATTCTGCTACGACAAGCGTAGTGCAGTGGGACCAGATTCATGCTATCACATAGATTCGTATCACAGCCCGAGTTCAGTAGTTTTCTCACTAGTGACTCATCTTTCATTGTCAATGCCAAGTGGAGAGGAGTCTGGCCATTCAAATTGGCGGCATTGAGATCACTTCCAGAATCTATTAGAAACTGGCATAAATCATTATACTTATCTTTTCCACTCACCCAATTTAAGCACATCAGATGCAAAGTTCTTAAAAGGGCTGTTTCATGTGTATGATTGGTTTGATAAACCTAAAATTAAAGTAACATTTATATTAGATTAACCCTTTATTTACCACATTATCAGTCATATATAAAATTAACTTCTAGTATTCTGCCATGGGTAGGTAAAGGGCAATATAAATTCTTTTTCTTTTTTTTTTGAACAATGATTTGTCATTGACAAACCATTATGTGTTTTGTTTGGACCTTAGTTGCTGGCTGATTCCTTTTTCAGATTGACAGTCTGCCAAAGTGACACTTCTACCAGCCTTCGCTCTTTCACCATGCAGGACATGGTGGCGTGGTTTCAGCAGCAGATGGTGCCATCTGTTGAGTTGCCGGATAACCAACCATACAGATGTATTTCCCTGCTGGGGTTTGATCCTGGGTTCTTTGCGAAAGTAACCCAGTAGTTCATCCATTGAGCCAAAAGAAACTTTAAAGCACTGGGTCAAAGTTAGGTTATATGCTCTTGGACCTACACCATGCACTTATTGCAATTCGTCATTGTAAAACACATAATTTGAATTCAGGATGTCAATTTATTTATTTTATTTTTTTCATTTTTGTGATGTATTGGGCTTTAACTTTATTGCAAAAGCTCGTTTACTTAATTCCTGTTTAAAAATAAACACAGAAAAAAATTATGTTCCAACATTTCCCTATTGTTAGCATAGAATCCAGAATGCGTTTCTTCAAATATCTCAAAAACGCATTTTTGCAGATACAAATCTTTACCTTCCCATGGCAGTATTTTTCTTTAAATTTCTACATCAGAGCAAATTAAAACATATATGCCAGAAAAAGTTCCATTATTACTTCTTAATTTATGACGATTAAATGAAGTGATACTATTAAGCACCATCGGTACAAACACGAAGATTTTATGAAAAAACATTACTTTTTGAAAAGATTTAGTATAGAAGCTTTCTTTTACTACCTCAGTTCTTGAGATGGCACAGAAATAAATTCAAACACAGGTGATGAACTTAATTTTGAACTTCAACAGAGGATTTCAAACCCAGGGACCACTCCTTATCTACGCCACTGGCTCCTGGGAGGTGTAAATCAATAGCTAAAAAATATGCTGCTTAAATAATATTATGCAATTAATTTTCACTTTAGCTAATCCTGTTTTTTCTTCTACTGTTACAGTCTACAGTCAAGAGTTACGGCAAGCAAGTACAGACACAAAAAATAATAAATAATAATAATGTTAATAACCCCTAATATTATTTGTTATAATAATAGTAGTTCCCCTAAATATATATGTTGAGGGACAACATATATTTAGAGTCCATTAAAGATATTGTAAATGCACTGTTGTAAAGAGATGTACTGTAAACTGGAGGGGGAGAAATTACTTCTGCCCAATGCATCTATTTTCTCCTCGTTGAGGAAAGCGTGTGCAGGAAATAATAAGTTCAATGTTTGCTTAACATTTTCTCAGAACTCAAAAGACTCATTTTTAGGAGCCAGAAAAACTTTTTTTTTAAATATCAATAAAAAGCCTATTTTCATAGGCCCTATTATTATTATTATTATTGTTCTCAAAGATTAAAAAATAATAATTTCTAAACACTTACGCCTGCACCGGCATCTAACAGGAGCTTTAACATTTCCACTGAGCAGTGACTATTCAAAACAGATACAAGAAGAGGACTATTTCCACGCACATCAACTACATTCACATCGCCGCCTTTCTCAAGAAGGTGACGCACCATGGTAAAATTCCCAAAATGGCAAGCATACATCAAAGGAGTAGCTCCATCGCTGTCAGGTATGTTGATGATCGACCTTTTTGAGTTACTAATCAGTAAGGATGCAATATCTAGAAACATGAATGGTAATGCAATTCAAATTATAAACTGCATTTAGAAACAATTTTGTAACATAATGGAATGCACAACAGAATAGAAACTACAGTGTATGCAGGGCTTGAATAAAAATAAATAAATTGCTATCACTTAATTTAAAGAGAAGTTTTCAGCGTAATGTGACACTGTAAAAGGCAACAATTCAAGAAATATATTAGATATTTGATACAACATAGCAACAATTCCCAAAGTGTGTTCCATGGAGCCCTTAGGGTTATGCCATGAGTTAGATGTTGCATAGTTTTTTTTTTTTTTTTTCAGTAATATCAGATGAAAAAGAAACAATATCAAGAATTTGAAATCTAGCTTCAGATTGAAGTAGGAATTGTCACTGTGGTTTGTACTGGAATTTGAGTAAAATTCTTCATGAAGCATCAGAAATAGCCAATTTTGTCAAGCCTTTTTGCTTATAGTCAAGAGTATTGAGCAAGATCTATGGAAGTATGGGAAAAATAACTACTTTTCCATACAAATTAGGCTTTTCATACAAAACAAAAATTTTTGAAAAATTATTTCAAGTTGCAGATAAACTGAAAATATCTTAACTAGAGCAAAAGACATTGATAAATTTATCATTTTGATGATAAATCATCATGATTGATAAATTTATTCATTATTTTACGAAATAAATGATGGGTGATGAAATCATCCTACTCTGCAGAGACTTTTAAGTAAACTCAACAGAAATGCTACTTTCATTCCATGAGAATTAGTGACCATATTTGTTGTGAGAGAAATATAGCAGTGTTCAAAATCAAGCTGAATTTTTGTACCCTCACCCCCTCAAAAAAAAAAAAAAAAAAAAACAGCATAGAATGTTTTTCTCACTAAAAGTGAATTTCTACAAGAAACCCACACACATTTTTATCAGTAAAGGTAGGGTGAAATAGAGTTTTAAGACACTAATTTAGCAAAATATCTGCTATTAGCCCCCCAATCTCCTTCTGAAATCCTCAAAAGAAGTATAAAATTGTGTTTCTAGTACTTGGTCAGTGCAATAAAAGTTACGGAGGAGAACCTGTTAAGATCTCTCCTTAATTCTTAGATCATCCAAGGGTAGCTTAAAATTTTAAAGCTTCAAAATTTTTAGGAAAGAAACACCGAATACCATGCCCTACGCTTGATAAAGATGGCTTTAATTTGTGTCCCCTACCTGTTTCCCAAATATTCACAAAACTATGCTAAAACTGATTCTCAAACTACAATTACAAAACATTTATGAGGGAAAGCCTTCGAAGCATCTTCCTTTCAACCATCTACAATAGCCCTCAGATCTGAACATTTTGCTGACCCCTCACTTACAAGCTCCAGCGGCTGCCATATCACTGCACTGAATGAAGGAAGTTTCATAGAGCTAGCAACAACTTGCACAAAATACAAGTCTTGCCTTCAGAATGTAACCAATTTATGGTATCATTGAAAACTGAAAATGTAAATCTTAACAACACAATTAACTACAGAATTGGGAAATATCAGCCAGGCACAAAAAGTTGAAACAGTCATTTGAAAATGTGTCGAATGGAATCTTCTTTATACACTCTAGAAGCAACCCAGATAAATAAAACAAAGAATATGTGTGTTTATGTGTGTGTGTACCTTATACAAATCTAGTTTACGTCGAATCTGGACAAAATTTGGCAGGGAGATACTTGGGCATCCGGGAAGGATCATAGGCTGGTTTTTGAGCGGGAAAAAAGTACTGATCAGTTCGAATTTCGAATAAAGGACTTCAAAATGGCTATCTAGCGAAATACTTATCGGATCTTCTCAATCTTGGTCTCATTCGAAAGAAAGCAAAAAATACCTGTTAGGAAAGTTTCCTTCCGAAGGTTTTCAAAACTACTAATCGATATCTTCACCCTGAAGAAACTGATTTGCTTAAGGGCAATTCAATAACTTGCTATGGGTTGTAATGTCAGTTTATGTTTTTGGTAGTGGCAACACAAAAATATCTGTTTTTAGTCTTTAGTTCTAAAGGTTTGAGTAAACCGCTAGTTGCTAGTTTTGTCTTACTATTAATATTAAATAATTTTAACAACATTGCCTTATAAAACCCTTTTTATTGATATTTAACACTATGGGTGTCAGCAATCATAGTATTAAACTTTTTAAGGCGAAAACGATATTCAAATTTTTAGAAATGCTTTACTCGGCGACCTTTTATCTATTACGGCAGCCCTGATTCCAACTGCCACTAGCCAAAGCTCCTCGCTAGACTAGCGTCCATGGTCTAAGAGCGAAAAATTCAACCAGCCATATGATATCACCGTCACTTGAACTTAAAAAAATTACTTTAAAAACTAATTTTTTCATCACAAATTTTTTTTTACTGATGATGTTCATATATGCTATTCCATCATAAAAATAAAATTAAAAAAAAAACAAATTCGTCCCTATCACATTAAATTGAGGAACAAGTATTATACAAGCTGTATAAAGGAGTAAGAGCTATCTAGGAAATAACTTACTTAAAGAATTTCTTTCGCAAGCCATATGCAAAGGGGTTTGTCCCAAGATGTTTATACATGTTACATCAGCTCTATTTCTTAAAAGTATATCTACTAAAACATAATTCAACTGCTGTACAGCCAAGTGCAAAGGACTGTCCCCTCGGTAGGTTTTAAGACTCAAGCTACATCCTTTGTCAATTAGCATGTGAGCTGGAAAAAAAATATCTATCATAAGTAATAAGATCAGTACGGAACATTCATCAGAAAATGTAAGGCTAAAATCTATATTAAAGCAGGAAATAAAAGGGCTAGTCACAAGCATGTTGAAACCAAATGTTTTTTTTCCCTAAAAAAAATAAAATCACAAGTTTTCTGCTACAGCAATACGATAATCAGTTCTAGTATGACCCTTTCAAAGACATTTGTTTGATATTGCTTATGAGCAATGTCAAACAAATGACTCTGAAGCAGTAGAAGTTTGTGTAGTTTAAACAATTTTTGATAGTAAAAAATGATTTAGATAATATTTTTCACTGTTTTGCACAATTGCTCATTAAAACTGTAAGAAACTTTGAATTATTTTATGTCTAATACAGTGATTCTTACATTCCGATAATCAGCCCTTTTTTTTTCTTTTTCCTTTTTGAATAAATGATTGAAAACAGCTTTTAAAGAAAACCTTTGTGTGTATCACAGAAAACACTTTTGTCCATGGACACAGTGTAGATATGCTGAAACATTAAACAGTGTATTATCCGTAACTTATATTTTCTGATTTTTCCAAGTTTATATCTAATTTCTACAAAATGCAGCTTTGAAGTATTAAAAGTTACATTCAGATAAATTACATTAAAAGTTATGCAAATGATTTAAATCTGTGAATCTGTGCTCTTATTATTATTAATATGATTGAAAGTTCGGAAAATAAAACTAGCCATTTGAACAGTTAATAAAAATCATGATTTAAAAATTTTACAAAATTATATGCTTCTTTTTCATTTGTTTCAGAAGCATGAAATTTCCTCACAATTCCCTAATTTTGTTGCTCTTTCACCACTGTTGTAGCTATAGTAAATTAGAGAAAATGGCGTTTCTCAAGATCTCAAGAATAAAGAGTAAAAAAAGAAAAAAAAAATAGGAACAAAAATCAAGAACGTTTAAATTTGTTTGTTTGTTCTGATTCCCGAGACCAGCAGAGCTAGATCAGGTCCATAAGTATTCACCCGTAGAAAGTCAATAACCATCAAGGGGTTTTGGATAAGATCCAATAATTTAAATTTAGAAGAAAAAAGTGAATTTCATAACTTTTCAGACTTTTCAAGAAGGGATAGAAATCCTGAAAGGAGCAAATTTATGATACCAAATTGTGAGATACACAGATAATCAAACTTGTTTGTGCACAATGAAAAGCATCTTGTGTAGGTGAGAGCTTACACATTTCATACATTTCAAGAAAAAAAAACTGTGACAGACATAGTGACTAGGATCAGTACTGCAGTGCTAAGGGTTTTCTCACTAGAATGCAAAACTTAATTCTTTCTTTAAATCACAGATGTTCTTTTGCTTTGTTTATCTAATATTAGGAAGGGAGAGTGTGATAGATGTCTAGAAAATTAAGTGTTACTTATTGGTTACTAATAAATGATATTCAAATGAAAAATAATGCCAATTACCAACAAATTTGAAAATCAGTAAATGGAATTTTTGAATGATTCCTATGAAAACACAAACAGAGGCGTAGGAACGATTTTGGCGCCCTTGGCAAGGAAAAATTTTGGAACCCAAAATAAAGAAAGTAACCCCCCTACGGATTATACCCCCCCCCCTTCTTTTTTTTCCAAAGTGAAATTACTCTTTTATCCTGAATATACTAAATAAAAAATCTTGATTGTAACCCCCCCCCCCCGTCCTGAAATTTATCAGTTTAGTACACACACACACAGTGGCGTAGCAAGAACAAAATTAAGAGTGGGCGAATAAAATTTGCGAGGCCCCGAGTCACCCCCCCCCCCACCTCCCCGATTTTGATATTAACTCCAGATCAAATTCAACTATTATCTGTAAAAAAAACTTCTCGTGTTTCTTTCTAATCTTAAAATGTAAAATATTATACAAAAAAAAAAATCTATATAGGATAAAAACATAAAATGTGAAATAATTGCATACATTTTGGGGTAGTTTGAACTATTTTGAAATGCTTGATTTATTTAATTTTTTGGTCCAATACTTTGATGAGCTATGACATAAATTTATAAATTATAAATCTGCAATTATAAATACTTTTTCATTCTAAATGTTTTCATATTACACTGGAAAAGGTCGGCTGTGCTTCACCTATTTGTACATGTTTTCACTCACAGTTGATTTGTTCCAGGAGAAAAAACAGACTAAAAATCCAGAAATTCTGCTAATTGTTCAATTTTCATCCTTACGAAATTAACATCAACAAATAAAAGTACCCGAATAAAAGGGGGAGAGGGGAGCATTTTCAACAGTGTATAAATGGTGTGTGATGCTTTAGAAATTTTGGGACAGTGAGCCCGTCACATTTGCCGGGGCGGGGCTCCTTTTCTTGTACAATTTGAAGAGATAGCCGTTGAGTTACAATCGTATACCTTTCGTTAGTTCACCTACACCCTACATGGCTATAGACTGCAGCATTACTCAATCTTTATTTCACTCATGCCACATTATAACTATCTAAACTTCACTGAAAATTAATTTAGATAAAAAGTTATTTTCCTAGTTTGTTGATGAGTTTATTCAGAAAAAAACATTTCCTTGTCCTTCAAAATATTGGGGAAAATATTTTAGGAATCTCCGGAGCCAGGGGCCTCTAGGGCAGGGGGCTCATGTGTCTATTGGTGTATCAGGTTTTGAGTGTAAGAAAACTCGTTCGATAAGTCACAGTTGGTAATTATCGAAAACTAATGCATTCGTGCTTTAGATTCTAGTTGAACTTAGTGGCCTTTTGGAGTCGCACTTTAATATATTGGTAAAAAAATTGACTCGCCTGGACCAGCACGGGGACCATTAAGATGGCAAAGACCGATTAACTTATCAGAAGGCCTTAAACCAACCCTGTTTTGGGGATCTCATCTAGTCAATGTTACAATTTCATTGTAAATTTGACTAGGTGGGTTGGCTAAAGCAATTTAACTATTTGGGAGCTCCTAAAAAGGGGTGCCTTAGTCCACGAACTAGTCAGTTTTCAAGCCCTGTAGGCCGAGCCTTTTGGTAAATCAGGCCCTGGGTGTTAAAAAAAATGATTCGTTTAGTGGAGCGAGGGGGGGGGGAGGGGCAGAGAGAGAGAGAGATTAAATTTTGAAAGTTTTTAGACATGGAAATCGTAAAAACGGGATTGTAGGCCATCATTTGCAACAGTAGAAGACGGAATAATATTTGTAGACTTTGCCCTGAAATGTCGAAGTTTTGCTGTGTATTTTTTTTTTTTTTTTCAAAATTGAGAAGTGATAAAAACGAAATTTTAGAAGATCTTCAATGAAGCTCGGAGAAATTCTGGGCAGCTCCAGAAAATGTCCAATTTTTTCAATCTCATAGAATTTGATCATGCTAGAAAAAAGGGTTGGGTTCGGGCCTCCCCCAGGAAATTTTCGGAATTAAAGTCTTAAAAGCGCTACTGTAAGTTCTTTTTTGATGATGTTATGTAAAATAATGCGGTTCAATAAGCTCCTCTGGAAATTTTTCAAAATTAAAATCCTGGAAACTCAATTGTAGGCCGATGGTGCAGGGGGAAAAGGTGTAGTTCGGACCCTCCTCGGAATTTTATTTATTTATTTATTTTGAAAGTGAAACCCTTAAAGGCAATTTCACTCTAGTTTTGATGACGTTGTAGAAGGCGATGATTTTTTATTTTCCCCC